>APFE030357847.1:7146-78434 GCA_000404065.3 Pinus taeda | reverse complement strand
TGTTCCTTCTAAGGAACAAGTTGCTGATATTCTCACCAAACCGTTGCCCAGGGAGGCCTTTGAATACCTCAGGCAAAAGCTGGGGCATCATCTTGTTGAATCTCTTTTGATGGTTGTCCGCACAGGTTCAGGGGGAGCACATAATGCATTGTTGGCATTATGGAGGAGATCATGGATGCTGGTCTGAATGTTGCTGCAATATGTCTCTATCTCTTTCATGGTGGATTATGGTTCTTCTTTACAGATCTGGGGGAGCATATTCTTAGGGGGAGCATAACCCTTTTCCCTTGATGTCAAAGGGGGAGCATAACCCTTTGCCCTTGATGTCAAAGGGGGAGAATGAAGCTGAAGATTTTGAGGTTGCCATCAAGTCCAAAGGGGGAGATTGTTCGCATTATGGTTCTGGTATGATTATATGTTTCAGATGTTGTACTTGATGGCAACACCCATGGCATGGCTCTCATTTTGATGAAAATAAAGAAGTACGCAGGGGAACCGTTTAGGAAGTGCGTACCCATAGGTATACCGTGCAGGGACCGCGTCCAAATACGCGGGTTACCCATTCATGGGGTGCGTACCCCAGTGCACACACTTCAAGACAGTAAAAGCGTGCACACGTCGGGTTTCCTATGGTATTTAGCCGACGATATTATATTATCATGGTTTTGGCCCGTGGTATTAGTCCATATTTAAGGAAGATCATGCCTATATAAAGCTAAGGAGATCATTTGTCTTGCGTATCTTTTGTGTATTGAATATCTTAAGATCTGATATTGGGTTCTCGGTTTAAAAGCTTGATCTTTAGAAGAGAAGTTGGAAGCGAATCTGTGAAGGGTGATCTCTCGAGCGCAAGATCAGATCTGAATATCTGACTGTATTTTGGCCCTATTCAGAGGTACGCAAGTGATCAACAGTGACAGTGCGTGGGTACGCAGAGGAAACAAAGGGTCAGTGCGTGGGTACGCAGAAGAGACAAAGGGGCAACGCGTGGGTACGCAGAAGCGACAAAGGTGAATTGCGTGGGTAAGCAGCGCAACAGTGTTTCAGGTGCATGCTTACTGTTTGAGTACGCAGCGCAGCAATCTTTCTGGGTGCGTACCTACTGCGATAGTACGCGGCGCGATAGTTCTTCTGGGTGCGTGCCTACTGTGCAGTACGCGGTGCGATAGTACATTTTGGTGCATACTGTACGCAGATCAGTGAAAGGAGCAGTGCGTGGCCACACAGTACAGCAGAAGTAACTCTGTGGGTATACGCAGAGAAGCAGAGGGTGAAGTGCGTAGTGACGCAGGCCAGTAAAAAGAAAAACTGCGTATCTGTTTTAAGATCTTCTTTTGGCTGAATTTTTCTTGTTGATAAGGTGTTCTGGGTTCAGTTCTGTTATTGTTGATCTGGTTATTGCAGCTGACTGTATAATTTACATGTACTTGATGATCATTTGATGTATATGGATCCAGTTTGAAAATTTATGAAAAGTGTCCTTGAAAAAGAAGTAGGGGGTTGTAGCTCCCTTCCAGGAGAGACTGGAAAACGAGAGAGAGTTGTAGCTCTCTGCAGGTTGCAGCCTGCATACTGGTAAAGGACTGCACCAGTACAAGACCATTGTAAAAGGAGTTTCTAATTTGAAAGAAGATAGAGACATATTGCAGCAGGTGGTTTTCACCCACATTGGGTTTCCACCTTATATCTGGTGTTCTTTGATGTGACTATCTGCTTTTCTTGTTCATGCTCATTATTTATGGTACTGGTATGCAAAAAAATAAGTCAAAGTATAAATAAGAAAGATTTGGTAAAAGAATTAGATAATACTGATTCCCCCCCCCCCCTCAGTATTATTGTCAACATCTCCACCCTAATAGTCAAATGCCCAATCTGTCAGTCAATTCAGTAGAACAGCCACTAAGGCTTACACTAAAAAATAATGACGAAATATATATATAAAAATGCCTACCGTTACTGTATGCCACACCCCCTGTTGATATCTATATTAATACAGCCAGTAGAGAACATTCAGATTCATAGACCATGTCATTAGTATAGATTCATTAGGGGACATAAGAAAAATGGTTGGGGAATTCAACTATCTTAAGAACCTGAAACAATAGATTTGGCTTCACAAAGGCCAAAGCAAGGGGAAACCAAGCATTAAACTAGCACCAAGATCTAATGCATCCACTAGAAAAACATAGCAATCAGTCCCTTTACTTTGTCACTTGCAATAAAATTGTGACCTTGACAACCAGCAACAGACCTTCCATATCATCCCTCAATTTGAACCTATCACTTTGAAATATTTTCTCTCCCTTGGTATTAAGACTTTCATAGAATTTGTAACAAAACAGTATCTCCTATGGTACATAAGTTTCGACAATCTCTAGGACTCAATGTTTCCATTTTATAAATTATTTTGAGAAACACACTTATTTGGTGCCAATCTGCACCACATAATAGAGTTCCTGCAGTTTATGTGCCAAGTTTGAGATGTAAGTACTTTGGGAATGTCAACCAATGCTTTCACTTCACCCATCCCTTTTTGACATGCCATTCTAGTGGCCTAGACCAAATGTATGGACACTAGTGGATGGCTTAATAATGGTGAAGTCTAATTGTTCTACATTTTGACTTTTTTCGTTGGAATTCGACTATAGAATTTTGATCAAGATTGTGATTTTTCATTATTTGAAATGAATTATTCAATGCATAAAAGGATTCAACACTCTGAAATACTTGAGGAACTTAGATTGTTGTAGTGCACCAACACCTTATCCCTCCAAGGTTTGGAAATTTCTCACTATTTTCGCAAAATTGTTGGTTTTCGGATTTCATCAAACAATTTGACTATTTTCTCTCTTTTTTTGTTGTGGGTGTCAACTTATATTTTGGTATGGCATTGCAAATACATGATAAAATTAAATCTAATAATAATACACCAACAGAACAACAATTTGCACAGAGATAATGGCCAAGTCTTTGTTATAAACCAATGCATTACAAGTTGTCCTCTTTTTGTTTGTATGGATTTGGAAATATGGATATTTTAGATTATTGTTATTGGTCCAAATCACAACCAAAATTGAACTAAAGTTGCATTCCTCTATTCTCTACCACTTCCCATCTCTAAAACACAAGTATGTACCTCCCATAATAGGTACCTTAGTTCTATTTGCAAATAATGAGAAGTATGGGCTGATTTCCACTATATTCCAGACTTTGATGACCCTAAAAAATCTACTTTGGCCCTTATCTCATGAAATATTAATGATACCAGTTGGTGCAACCATATCTTTCCTTCAAAGTAATTCCCTTTTTATGCTAATGAAGGCCCTATAACTATCTATTATTAATTAGGGACAACTACAACCTGTAAGAGTTTCCTCCTGCCATAGCAACTCGACCCATATAGGAGGTATACACCATGTTAACACACAATAAACAACACATAGAGATTCACCCTCTAAAACTTTACTAATACACCTTTCTTAGAGGGTCAACTCAACCCATTATTTATTCTTAGTAACAACACTCAATACATCCAAGAGAATGTGCCTCTTTTAATGAACTTGTGTGCCATTCGTGATGAGATTTTACCCTTGTAAAATCTTTGTAATGAATCCTAGAGATTTCTTAGAGAATTATGCCCTCTAAGCCAATGAGAACCAATCCACGCTTAATTATTTTTCTCAGAATTTTGTTCAGCAATTGTTGGGGACTAAACAATTCATAAGTAGTTACATTGCTTGAACCTTGTCTCATGTTTTTACAGAAACCAACTTTTTTACTTTAGTCTTTAAGCTTTTGATTTAGCTTAGTGAATTGTTCCTAAATCTAATATGTATGTAATTTTTTTGGGGCCTCTTTTGAGAGGAAAGTGTAGGACTATTGAACGTTCAACAATCAATGCATCACGAAACTAAAATGTCTTGATCTAGTTTTCCAAGTCCAAAGTCCTTGAATCATCTTCACCAAGTGGTTTTACCAATATATTTTATGTGCTCCATTCATGATGGTAATGCAGATTATATTGAGAAATGAATCTTAAGTAGCTATTCAATCTGTAAACTTGCAAAAACTTGCATGTGGTCTAATTTATGCTAGGTTGTATGTTCAAGGTATAAAACTGTGAATCATGGTTGCAAATAAAATAGAATTCTTGCATTAATAAACTCATTGAACTAGAAAAAATGATAGTAAGCTAGTTGGAAATGAGGGAATTCATAGAAATGGTTGCACTCCAAATATGGATTTTGATCCCCTTTACTCTAAATCTAGTTAGTTGCTCTCTTCAAAAACGTATTGTTGGCTACAAGGTGATTGTTTAAAAAAAGCCACGAGTAATAAGGAAGGCAATTATGTAGCTTAAAAGTTAGGTAGTTAAACTTGTGGCATTGACAATCATTTTATATATATATATCGAAAGCCTAAACCTCTTAAAGTTTGATAAAATGTGATGTCCATCGTGTTTTAATTGAGAAGAATGAAGATGGGATGTTAGAAAAAACCTTCATTAAGATTAGCAGTTACTTTAAAAATGCTTCGTTGACTCTTTTTTAGGGTCATTGTAGTGGTAACTATGTGTAGGTATACCAACGAAGGTCTCCAATGCTTGCTTAAAGAAAACACAAGATTTTGAAGAAAAATTGTGAGAAATTGGTAGATAGACAATGATACATTTGCCTTAGGGTATTTAACTTGTGTGAACATATCTTATTTTTCAAACACCAAGAACTGCAAGGAAAGAAGCAATGTCTACTTGATTGCATCCTAGTATAAGTGAGAGGTATTTCAAGCCATGGCAAGTCTAGCAGAAAAAATGATACAATATAGTCAAAGTAATGATCCAAAACCTCAAAACCTCATAAGTATTGGGTGATAACATTTAAACAAAGGATGATAGATTTAAAGGTTTCAAAAATAAAATGAGCCTGAAATTGAATCCAAGTTAGATTTTCCAAGTTCTACACAAGCAATACTCTAAAAAGAAAAGAGCCCATAAATTCCAAAATCATACCTTATTATTATACTCACTAATATTCTCTTAGAGATTCTGCACTTCAGTCTGCAAATCAGATTGTTGCTTATTCATGCTAATCTTCTCTTAGAGATTCTACACTTCAGTCTGCAAATCAGATTGTTGCTTATTCATGCTAATCTTCTCTTAGAGATTCTGCACTTCAGCCTACAAATCAAATTGTTATTTATTTAGGACCAAAATGTTTTGCTACAACTAATTCATTTCAGGCTCTAATGCCTAAGTTAGAGGTTTCTTTGATTGTCTCTCTGCCTAAATCTGAGCTAATTCTCATTCCAACTCAGCTAATTTTGTCCCTGAGTATGAAGAAAAAATGTCAAAATGCATTAAAGAAAATATAAAAGATAGCGCAAGGATGTCGCAACATACAATGTCCATCTCACTTGTAGTGGTAGAAATTGGTTAGAACGTTGAAGAAATTGATGGTAAGCTGGTGATTGGTCCTGAAAATATCCTTTGGAGAGAAATAGTGGAACTGAAAAGATCGGTTGGTTTGTTCTTGGACGTGCTTGCTGAAGCTTTGGAGAGCTACAACTTATATTGGGATTAGATTGACCTACATTTTAATGGGCTACATAAACCTGTATACTTATAAAGCAATCTTGTTCACAAACTGTACTATAGAATCTCTCCATTCGTATCAAAACAAGACTAGCAATGGCGATTGTTGGTGAGGAGCCTCTTTTGGTAGAAAATCCGCAGAGGTTTTGTATGTTTCCAATACACTTAGATTGTTGTCGGTAATAGGTATCTTAGTTTTTGAAGCGAAGGTCAGCCGAAGAAAAATGGTTTCATCTAAGGCTCTGAATAAATCTAAGATGGTTGGTTACATCCATTGAAATGGATCCTAGATGCAACTTAAATGGCATATAGGTAATCTTATATTAGTGGAAGAAACAAAAAAAAAGATTCATGCACAGTGGGGGTAGATATTTCAAACACCGGTGAAAATAGGGGCTCAATGAGAAGGTAATTATATTAAACTTTTGTGGATATTGGAACCACTGCTGGTAATGATTTTTGCGAACAAAATGGGTCATCAGTTTTTTAATTTAATTCATAGTAAAAATATCCTTTGAGATTGCGTTGTGACCTATATGCCACAATTAAATCAAAGTGCACCGTTCTCATGGAAGCAAAACAACTAAACAACCTCAGTCACATTTAGAAATGAAATTTGTAAGTCGACTAAAAGAAATTCAAGATTTATTAATAAAACTTATATAGGAATATGATCCTTGCAACTTCCAAGAGTAAGCACATGCTGGTCATTTTATTTCATTTCCGCCATCACCATTTTTGAGTTCCAAAAGCCCCATTCTCCCTTACATGTATTCTCATTTTCCAGGAATAAACACAGACCATCGATATTATTCATTTTATATCATCAACATTTTCAAGGGAAAAGAGCCCCGTTCTCCACACATGTATTCTAATTGACAAGTACCAGAACCTTTCCTTCCCCTCTTCAAATTGGTGCTTAGACCCTGAATTAATTCTTTAATTGAAAAATTATAGAACCCTTCCTTCCCCTCTTCAAATAGGGACTTGGATCCTTGGAAGCAGTGCAGTGCAGGGGTTCGCCGCATGCCAGAAAGCAAAACGTATGAAGTAATTTTCTGTTAAAAACTTAGAATAAGAAGATCTAGTGGCTCTGACCTAGCACAAAAATGGGAATGTCCAAGGTTTGATTCTTCAGACGCCCATGGTATTTCGCTAAAAGAGGGAGGAGGATCTCGGAATCCTAAAGATTTGGAATTGTCTTCTGAATTTTTGAAATAAAATTAACATTTCACGCTCGCATTTTGGTGAATACATGTCCAAATAGGTAGATGCAAACATACATAAAAGCCCTATGCTTGGGTCATTTTCCAACACTTCCAGATCACAGACGATCGGTAATTTTGTCTTGTCCCTTCATGTAGATAAGAAAAATTAAACTCTGAATCCTAAAGCATGCTCCCATTCTCGTGAATACAAGTCCAAATAGGTATATGTAGAAATACAAAGAAGCCCTATTCTTGGTTCATGTATTGTGTGAAGCAACTGTAAATATGGGAGATGGTATCAGGGTTTGATTTCAGAAGCTAGTTGTGTGTAACAAGCCAAACCCAAAACTATGATAGACTACTAAAAATGTTTTTATGCTTGGGCCATGTATTGATTGAAGTAACGATAGATATGGGAGATGGGATCAGCGTTTGGTTTCAAAGCTACTTGTGGGTAACCGGCCGAACCCAAAACTCTGTTAGACTACTAAAAATGTTTTTTTTTCTTAATGGACTCTAAATCAATGGTCTGATAGTAAAGTTAGGTTCTGTTTCTCGCTATTAGACTATTGTGCACAGAGGTAATGGGTGGTCAGTTAGTCGCTTTCAAATGTTTTTTTTCCCACCATTAGACATTGTGTGTGGAGGTAACACATGGTTAGGTAATGGTTGTGAAATGTTGTAAATAGGGAGGAATCTAACTAGATTTTTTCTAATTTAGTGTTAAGTGGTAAATAAATTTTTTATTTTTATTTTTTTTATTTTTTTGAGGAATAATTTCTGGTAGTCATAGATGATAATTTATTTTATTTTAAAATGTGTAGTGTATTCATAAGGTGTAGACAAATTATTTTATGTTGGGTTTAATCCCTGGGCAAACCTCATGGCGAGGGGATGAGGAGTGGAAATCACTTTGGGGGAATTAAACTTTCCCAGGGGCATCCAAGCTTGACCAAAGCCTTGCACAATCTTGTTTATGTGGGGTTTAATCCCCGTCACTGGGTCAAACCTCATGGGGAGGGGTTGAGAAGTGGAAATCACTTTGGGGGAATTAAAATTCCCAAGGGGCATCCAAGGTTGACCAAAGCCTCACACAATCTTGGTGATAATAATCCCATTGTGGGTAGATCGGTCTTCTTCCAACCAATAAGCATGTTGGCCCTGACCTAGACTCCACCTAGCTACAAAAACAAATGTGTATGGTGTAATTAGTAATATGTGTGGATAAATTTAAGGATTTAATTAAAATCTAATTAGAATAATAATATATTTATGTTGAGGATTATATTTATTTATTTTTTTGTTTATAAAGGGTGTGTATTACATAACATCTTAGAGTTTTCACAATTAAGTGATTTGGTTGTGTTTATGTCATGCCTACACTATTGCATAAATCCCTTGTCTCAACAAAGAGCCATTGAACTCTAATACAAATGATACCTTTAACATTGCATCCTAATGCCAATTACTACCACAAGCATTGATTTTCCTTCATGTGATAAAAACACAACCCTCCAATGACCTTTGCTTCTTCTCCACCAAGTTTCTATGTTTCTCCTTCAACAATAGTCTTCCAACAAAGTAGGGTAGGCCTTGTGTGACACAAATTCTTGTGTCAATGGGATCAAAGCACAAGGATAGAACCCACCTTATGTGTGGCTTGCTTTTAGATACATATATGCATGGAAAAATTCCATAGATTTCACCACCTTTGATGGATGGTAACTTAGGTAGACCATCAATGCCCAAGTTCCAAGCATCTTGCACTTAAAGGACTAAGAGAATTAAACTTGTGACCTCACCAAAATGGGGAGAGAGATCTCACACCTTACTCATGGCTACTTAAACTACCCCTCGGGACTATTAGACACCTAGCCCATCTTTGGAGAATAATCAATGGAATCATAAATTAGTGATATTGTGTTGGATCCACACTCACATCCAATGTGGATTATGTCTAACCCTTTGCATTAGATCCACCCAAGGGTGCTAATTACTTTCCCTCCGCCACAACACTTAGCATGCAACCCTCATCCATGCATTTGATGAACTTTGTAAACATAATCATTATTAACAAAGGGGAAACTCCTCACTCCAATGTATTCTTCTCAGTGTCTATGTGATTAATTTGTTGTTCAACCCCACTCCAATCCTCTCACCTTTACTTTTTTTTATATCCCTCACAACAAAATTTTATTACGTAAACATTGAAGATAAATGCAACATCTTCCCACTTCTATTCCATTTGGCATTTCAACCCTCCATGCATTCAACATGGTTCTCCAACCCAAAATTGTTTTATATCATCAACACTATGTTTTGACCATTTTTCTATTATATTGATGTTGTTGGCAATAGAAATAAATGGGATTCAAGTATGTTTTGTTGAGCTAGAGAATGTGAATTATCAACCAAGATATTACCCAACAACCACCCTTTCTTGTTATTATATTTCAAGAATTTGGAATTCATTTGAGGCTAGTTGATTTCTACTTGAGATAACTCCTTCATCATTCCACTCGTTTAGAGTTCAAATGAAACAATTAGCAATATTTGCAGTTTTCATTTTGAGATCTTGGGTTCCATCATCACGGGTTACCATTCACTGGGCCTTATTTTCCTTCCTCCTTTTTCTTATATCTAGGACTTAGGGAATGAGGTTTTTATTAGTATGGAACAACTCATATATATAACTTTTACATGAATTTCCACTTCAAACTTAGGGTTTAGAATTAGGTACAAAATTCTAGTGTATCTTTAATGATTTTGGCTTTCACTTTTTTCTTTTCTTTCATCACAAATGACAAAAAGGGAAATAATTTGTCAAAAATATTTGAATGTTTAATCGTAAAGTTGTCATCTCACAAAAATGAATGAACATCCTTTGGAATGACATGGGGTGAAATTTGACTAAAAGAAATTAGGGGTACAATAATATTGATGTCTAGCACTTACTCAATTCACCAAGTATATTCCCAAACCATCAAGATGACACACTTCTTTGAGTAAAATTATGAAACAAGATGGAACAATATAGCTTAGAATGTATAACCAAAGCATTAAGAGTTAGAATAGAGTGCTTAAGTGATCCAATAAAAATAATACACATTGAAGATGCCATATACACATGGATCATATATATCAGGCTAAATGTGGTAGCTAAAGCAACCTCTTCCTACACCTAGGGTCCTAGATGGCCAAGGAAAGGTGTCATCAAACAAGTGATACATGCATGAGTTACATATAGATTCATGTATCTCAGTTGGAAAATGATACTTAGCTCTCCGCTCCATAAAATGTTGTGTTTTGAAGTACATGGTTTGCATCTTTGGAACTTGACCTCATCATTGTTTGAGCTTCCATACACACACCATTATTTTGGGTTGTTCTCTCATTCTCTATGTTTTTTGTATGGAATCTATAACCATTGATTAGGAATCCCTTGTACTTATTCACGAATTTCCTGGGGCCATGTGCTAGCCATTTAAGTGTATCAGACACCTTTCCATCTCCTTCCACCTATATAGCTTTAGAATTTTTAAATGTAGTTAGAATTCATACATTCAACCTCTGAAAAAATATTTAATTTCCTACATGACAATATTCCCATATACTAATTTTTAAGTATACTTATACTATAAATAATATTGTTACTTTTTGTTTTAACCAAATATTAAAATTATGGGTGTGGAGTTTCTGCAATAGAGCTTCATATTTTTTCGTTTGGGTAATTGAGTTGGCAATCTCCATTCTGTGCATCCTAATTCAACAATTATGGACAATAGATATGGTGGTTAATGTGTTTTGATAAAATATGAATAAAATATTTTTAAAGGTAAAATATGTTAATCTATCCATGGATCTATGTTTTGTTAAACCATTAACAAACAAACAAAAAATTACAGGCCAAATATGTTACTTACTCTATCCATGGATCAACTTCGTTTGTGTGAAATAGAACCCACCTATGGGCTTGTTCCCAACTATTTTCATCCAGTGATGAAGGAATTGGAGTAGATAATGGCTTTCCATCAAGGATAACTTCTTCAAATTCCTCATCCCGCACTTCCTTTCGACCATGTGTGGATCCAATAGCTTCCATACCTTTCAAGTAATCTCCACAAACTTTATTGATTCCTCCATAGTAGCTTTCAGCAATGCATCCTTCAGGCCTATTTTTGTTCTTAACATAACTCATATACTTTTATGTTCCTAAAAAATGAACATAATAGAATTAAGTAATGTAAAAGCTTAAAAAAAAACAATCTTGTTGTTGTTCTTGATAAAAAGTAAAGTTTCAAGTACCTCTCAAAGGGGTACACCCATCTTTATGCAACTCGGCCACAACATCGAAGCTCACGTACCAAATTTACATTCAAATGCAACATTATATCAAAGAATTAAGCAGTAAAGTACTTTTCAACAAAGCACAATGTCTCCACAATATCATTTTCTAACTTGTCAAGACTCTCTACTAAAAATGATTTTTCATGGATTTGCCTATAAAAGTGAATGGATAGCTCCTATAATGTTTGGTCTTGAGGGAAAAGTATGTAGTAATTTTATTGAAGGTGAACATTAAACAAGCATTGTTGAATTGTGGTAATGGACCTGAGAGAGGAATTGGCATTCATACTTGACCTTGGAAATTATGGGTTCACTTCAGGCAATATCTTATTTCCTCAAAATCAAGCTACATGCATCGCTCTATTTGGCATCATTGTATTAGAAATGCCTAATTATACCCCTGCCCATGATAGCTTCAGCATACTCATTCTTCTATGGTCTATGGCTCATCAAAATGGATCTATAATCGTGTGGCAGTAACTCACTATGACTACATATCGCCTCTATATGCACCTTCTCAAGAAGTTTTTTCAAACCCAGATGTGATTCTTTAAGGCTCGTATTTTTCTAAGGCATGGCTTATCTAAGTCTTGTGTGTATCCTCCAAACCTGCACTCTAGAATCCGTTAATGGAAATTCTCGGTCGGCCTATATTAGCCATGACACGGTGGATAAGGTATTAGCGATGTATATGTCATATGGATAGTAACACTCAACAAAACTCATAACAGTGACTTAAATTCTGGAAAATAATCTATTTTAACCTCATAAATTCTAATGTCGGTGACTTTCCTAGATGAGGGAAATAACATATATGGAGACTAATGTAGTGATAAGAATATGTGTTGATAGTATGAATCTTTCACTTCCTATAGTGACCTGATCAACACACATATATATTCACAATTCAAACTGCTTATATCAGGTGAGTCAACCTGTGGAGATGTTGATTTACAGTAGGTTCATTCTGATCCCAGAAATAGACCTCAATAAATGTTTGGTCACAAGCAGTGGAAGCATTTTATTTTTGCAAAGACAATCCTCTCTCAGTTTGAGGATAATTAGTCTCACTTAAATCTTCTATACCCAACATCAAGTAACAGAATAAGAATTATGTTGAAGTCATCTCTCAAGAAGAAGTAGTCCTCTTGGAATTTTTCAAGACCTAAAGCTATCATAAAAGTAAAAAAAAATAGAATCTTGAGTAGTTATCTTTCTTGGTTCCCTCACAGTTATACGTACGTGGTATTGTTCTATGTATGTCACCTCAAGCTCACCATTATTTATGGTCAAACATTAAGTATGACATCGATACTACTTAGTAGCAATGGTGATATGTTACAATTCTTATAAATTGGTGACAACATTACAGTCTTGTTCACAATCGAAGTTGTGAACAAGACATATATGAACTCTGGAAAGCTTGATTGTCATCCTTTCAAAGGTTATGTTCTATAAAGAAGTTACAGGGATCTCTTAGCTATTGATTTAATGCTTGGGGTAGTTAGATATTGAAGCTTTTGTCTTCAGAAAAGAACATGTGCTCCTAAATTTAACATCATGTCAAAGCCAAGTTGAGGACAAGGTCAAGAAGCATTGAACGTAATTATGACAAGTCTTTGCGGCCAAGTAATCATCCTGGAGATAGAGTTGTTGGCCCCCTACAAGACTACACTACACGTGAACCATCTATATCAAGTATTCAATCTTTGCGGCCTTGTTGACATAGATATTCACTTGTTCTAAAATTACAATGCAATTTTGAAGTGGATAGGCCGAAGTGTTAATGATTGTTTTGGGTTTATTTTTTTTCTTTGGTTTGATTTTGTTTACTTGATGGGATATTTCCGACTTATACAAACACACTTCTATGTTCTCTATGGTACGGCTTGACCCCTTATCCAGGGAAGTATACTGTGAAAAGATAGCTTAATTTCTAGAAGTTGGCCTGTATATAATGCAACACTACTTTAGATACATGTATGCTAATACTGCTAACTCCGAGAATTATTTGTCATACACACTAATTTGCAGATCTGAGTGCTAACATATGTATTCAATCTCAGTTCCATAACTCATATACTTATGAACGATCTCAAGCACATTATTTCCTTTCTTGTGAAGTCCTCTATCATGACAATGTTTCTCTCAAGTGTTTTTATGCTTAACTTCTTATATAAATTTCTAAGGCCAGCACTTTCTGAGGATTTTTTTTTGGATTTCGCATACTTGACAAAGTGTTGAAAAGTGTTATGTTGAAAATAGACCTTGATGATCTAGACACAAGCTTAGTTCAATGGGATAAAATGCAAGAAACAATTCAGTCTAGTCTATGTATTGTGTACAAATCTATGGTGTATTCTTGAATTAATACAACAGGCCTGATCCCTTCTATAGAGACCTATAACACACATTTGGTTGACCTGAGCATATAACTAAGTGGGTAGGAGTCAGCTAGTTTAGTGATTATAATTCAATCTAAGGCTTCAGTCTCCGTATATGTTGGTGTAGAGAATCTAAAGATCGTGGCTTATTTGATGTACACATTGATTGCATTCAAATCAAGTTTTGGGATAGATTTCTAGAATTACGGATGTCACAAGGACATTCGTTCTCATGTTCTTCGAGAGTATAAGGTTCTTATATGGTAGAGGGCTTTGAGATAGCATATGCATAGAATTTATTTTCTTACAGGAATGAGTGTGCTTAATGCCCAAAACATGTGATGAATGGTTAACATTCTGAGGTCCTGACTCCTAAGTCATGACCAGGCATTTTTCTTCTTTTTGAAGCTTAACGAGCTGGGAGTAAACCATCCCATTGATTGCATGTTATAAAGCAATGATCCAAGTTCCTTGAAAATAAATTTTGTGCATATCCATGGGAGATGGTAAGAACCACCATTTTTCCCTCTTAAAGGATCCTTATTTATGTTTCATATCACTAGAGTAGGGACAAGGACATTGCCTTGTTTTCAACAAGCCGAATCGCTCACTGATGATACATTGACAAAGATTTTTTACCTCAAAGATGTCCTCTTCCAGGCATGGTATGGTATAGAAATAGTCTTCTAGCAGGAAAGGATCACAAGGATCCTTGATGAGAAGGTTCTTCAATATATGGAAGAATCTTGGAAAGTGTATATTCCACTAGAATTTTGTGGGTGTAGTCTAGCATATTATGGAAGCAAGCATCAAAGAAGTTTACTAGCTTATTTGCAGCATGAAGGCATAATTTAAGTATTTTATCATCTTCAGAAAGGAACCTCATCATAAACATTTTCTTCAAAGAAAGAGGCAATTTGTGAAAGAAGTTGACTACATGACAAAATTAAGGAAAGAGTGTTATCAGGAAATCTAGTGTCCATTCAGAGCTGCTAGTCCCACTAAGATGGGTAGCTATCTTAGAAACAAACAAACTAAAGTCACTTGCATTTTCCTTTATGAGAAGTAGATGAGAGAGAAGTAGAGAGTACCAACCTTAGTCTTTTTCTTAGCTCCTTGCTTGTTCCCTCTCCTCTCTGATAGATCTTTGTCTCTCCTCCCTTGCTTGCCCCACTTCAAAGAGCACCTGTAAAGCCAAAGAAGCATAATACCATCAAAGCACAATGATCTACAATCACAAACAATATACGACCAGATATATATTGACCACACAAATGCATATATCAACTCAAACATACAAGAATGTGGAGGAAAACTCAAATAGCTTTATTGATAGAAAGAGTAGAAGAGAGGATTACAACCCATTGAATCTGACCAGCGCGTCATCCTCCCAGCATGAAAAACCCTTCTTCACCTCATGAAAAGCTTAGATCATCCAACACTATGATGTTCCCACAACGAAAACAACAACGCTTCCTTGCAAAAATACAAGATTCCAGCCTCCCGATCTCTGGGATGAGGGATCCATATATAGATGTTTGTAGGTGGGTGAGTCAGCTTCTGGGATTTTGATTAGTGTCCTCTCTCTGATAGTTCTTGGTTCCACTTGGAGATTCATGATCTCTTACTCATCCTTGGGTAAATTTAGAGAGGCAAGTGTCCAATGGGCAGTTTCTAGAAGATTCTCTGGGTTTCCACCTAGCCAACCGCTTCTGCCATTTGTTTTCTCTCGCTCATTGCACCCCACAGAAGGGCTTTTCAGTATGCATCACACCTTTTGCATGTGGCAGGTGAGATGCATCACACCCTTAGCACTGAGAAGTCTTTATGGTCTAGTTTTGAGCAGTTTTTCATGGAGAATTTCTGGGAGATGATGTAATCAGTTGACCTTGCTCCTTTAGGGTATGAAACAACACTTTTAGGGACTTATAAGCCCTTGGTTTATGGACATATGTGATTGGGGTTGCAGTGCCCAAATATGGCTATAATAGTTGCCCCCTAAAGCATGAGGTCATAAATCTTTTGATGTCGGGTGAAATGCTTTATGATGAGGATCCGAGGTTTTTTCGAACTGGAAGGTGACCTATAATAAGATAGAATACAATACATTATCTTCATAATATTTTCATGATCTAGTTGAGGTGGGAATTCCCATGCTCAGCTTTATAAATTCATTCTCATGTACATAGATAGACAACTGTCTGTGTGGTAGACTGATGACTTTGGTAGAGCCATCATCCTTTGGCTTGGATGATTATCTGTGCAGCAGTGATGTACATTTGATGTATTTATTTTCCTGAATATATCGCAGCCCAGATGGATGAAACTAGATCCAGGGTCTTCAAACTCATTCAATCTTTGCCCAAAGTACAAGTCAATCCATGTGAAAAGATGTTCTTGAGTCGAACATGAAAAGACATCGCCTGATTACTAGCGAATGATGTAAGCTGTTAACAGGCGCGAGAGTAATCAACGATAATGATGATGACCCTCAAGGTACGACAATACAATTGACGTGGTGTGAAAATGGGACTTGGTGTCGAACACAACACAAAATCTTTCTGTCGAAGGCCATTGATGTAAACCTATCACCGGAAGTGAGAAACTTCCCATTGAGGCATGCAAGCTTCAAAGTACTGAAAGGGTTGTTCCTAGATCAACTTCTTGGATAATGAGCTGATGTCGACAGGAAATGACCCATCATAGGAGGGCATTAATGAATCCCACATCTACAACACGAAATGGAGAAAATGATTTTGTGGAGGTGAAAATGATCTGACAATACAGGGTTCAAGGTGGTGGTCATGAAAGAATGAAGGGTGAAGGTATTGCAGCGGATGAGACACAAGTTGGGTTGGTGAATTCTCTAAGAAACTTCTCTTGAACATATCAGCGACACTGAAATGGATTGGTAGCATTAACCCCAAAAATGGATGGTATGGTGGACCAATGGTAATATGACCAGTGAACGGAATAACCCAACCTGACTCAATCATGGCGATGGAGTGAAAGTGTCATGTTCAAGAGTGACTTGCTACCAATAAAGTTTCTTTAAGTTTTCTTCCCAATTTTTTCCCCAGTCATTACTAACTAGTACCTCTTTATTTTTGTCAAGCTTGAGGAGGATAACATATGCTTGTTCTATAATTTTCCCTTCGGGAAAACCTGTCGCTATGTTTTAACGAGCCTAGTGACAATGAAACTCATTCTTGTCTGCATGGACAAGTTTGTCGCTATTGGTTTTAATGAGTTTAACGACAAAGATAACTCAGTCCTTTTTCAATTTTACAGAGTTTGAAAAGGGATGGAAAGAGAACTCGAGGATTCCTTTTTCATCATGTAATCCCTTAAGTCCAAAAAAGTGTAAAATAATACGAAATGGATGACTTTTCGATAGTTTTAACAAGCCGACCAAGACAAGCGATTGATCTTTTTGTGTAATAATCCATCAGGTCCAAAAAGATTAAAATCTAGAGGAGGGATAGCACTTCCGATTGTTTTAACGAGATGGAGAGGCCAATTGCTTGGCAATATTTTCATATTTTACGAGTTAGATGAAAAGAGATTAAAGCAGACTCATTTTTTTTTTTTGAGGAACGAGTGATATTTTCGGGTAGCAGCTAGTTCCAGGTAAGGTTTGGAACTTTCCAATCATGGCAGTGTAAAGAAGGTGGCTAACAGAATCTCTCATCGCAGCTGTTCCTCAAAAGGGGTAAACAATCAAATGGAGGCATATGATTGGCTAAAAAAGAGTGGAGGTGATGGTAACAACACGACCAAGGCTCAAAAGTTCATAATAATGCGATTGCAATGGTTATTTACCAAAGGTGTGTTCATTTTTTAATGAGCTTAAACTCTAGTAGAACATATGCTCATTGCTAGGTTTATTTTTTAACGAGCTTGAACTTTGCGTAAAACGGCTCGTGGCAGGTTTATTTTTTTTAACGAGCTTGAACCCTACGGTAACACTGCTTGTGGTCTGGTTCATTTTTTAATTAGCTTGAACCATGTGACAACATATGCTCAGTTTCGGTTTCATGTTTACACAAGCTTGAAATGAAAAACTATGCTTGTTATAGGTTCGCATGCCCCTAGCATAGTGACACAAATCTAGGCGCATGCCCCCCAAGCTTCATTGCATTCAACGAGGTGGTTGGAATGAAAGTTTACCTTCGATATCTTTGAAAGAATCGACTTGGAAAAGGAGTTGTTTCATTTTTTAATGAGGTTGACACAGTAAAAGAACTATCCTCATTACTCCTTGTTTCATTTTTTAACAAGGTCGACATGAGATAAGAACCATCCTCGGAATCCATCGTATTTATAGTATTTGATAGAAAATAAAAAATTGAAGGATGATTAAGGTTGCTGGAACAATCTTTGTGGTATTCTGGAAGATGGGAACGATGGTGGTAATCCTCTCATGGTGCCTCTCCTATCATCATTAACTGAATGATTCCTTCGTCTGTAGAGTGTACATGTGACCAAGGATCTGAAGAGGTGCCATATTCCTTATACCTATTTATCCAAACACTCAATGAGAATTGGTTTGAGTTTTCCCCCCAGGCCAAGAAAATTGATTGCTACAATATTTCTAAAATGACAATGATCCATGTTGACAAAATGTTCGTGAATCTTTTGAATCTTTTAGATATAGAAGATATCATATTGCAGGTTTCCACTGTCGGCACTTCCTCCAGATTACTTGGAGGTGGTAGGGAAAAAGTACCCACTAAAGTAGGGTCTTTTAGGAGGCCTACTCTAATATTTTGAAGCGATTGAGAGCTTCCATGAATCATTTGGATGCTTCCTGTAACTTGTGAACTGTTGGGGAGAAAGGTTTGTTGATCAATGATCGTAATTCCTCCTTGAAAAGGGAATGAAATTTTTCTAAAGTATGTTGACACAACAACAACCATAGCATATATCCAGGGCCTTCTCAGTAGGATTTTGTAATCGAGGTTTCCGTCGATAAGTTCAACATCAATTTCTATTGTTTTTCCGCCCAGTTCAACTTGCAAGTTACTTAAAATCCTGTATGGAGTGTATGTCCATCCATCAAATGCTTTTAACGTCGTTGACGATTGCGACAAGGGTGGTGAGCCTAAAGTTTTCCAGCAACTCATGGACATAATACATGTAGGTGCCCCCTCATCAAAATTGTTCGATGAACAGTTTTGTTGAGGGTTTTCACTTGAATGAGGAAAGCGAGCTGAGATGGTAACAGAGGGTCATATCCTTTATGATTAGAGGCCATAAGATTGGAATCCACTGGGTCAATCCCACCTATTGCTGATAATAGAGCCTGCTTCTGGGAGGGGCAATTTTGTAGCACCTCAAGTGTCAACATAGCGGACGACGATTGGGCCAGGTCCTCTACTATATTATAATTTTATGCTACTCTGGCATGAGGATTAAATGTCGATTTGTGTACTACTCCCTTTGGTGGCTTTATCGTTAGCTCAGGAATAATGGGTGGCACAACCTCAGTCGAAGTTGTTGTCGAACTACTAGGTTTATCAGTAGCCTTGTTGTTCGATAGTTGTGGATTCCCGTAATCTTTATTCCTTGTCGATATCAAAGCATCATTTTTCTATTTTGAAATGGACAACATAAGCACTTGGGATGGGGAAGCATTGTCACTAGCAACCAGATTGGTTCCCAGGTTTAGAAATGGATCAGTCAATACTGCTGAGGTTTTTGAACTCTTAAAGAGTTTCTTAACTTTAGCTTTATGTGTAAAATCTCTCGTCCAATGATCCTCATCGCATATTTGACACTTCGAAGGGGGTTTCCTTTGCCCATAAGGGTTTACAGAAGATGTTTTAGGAGACGAATCATCCGACTTCTTCTTTTTCCCTTTCTTTTTCTTCTTGCCTCCTACTCACTTTGGTTTTTTCCCTTTGTCGATCGACATGGCATTAACCTCCGAGGTGAGAAGTTCCTTATTTTCATTTTGACTAGAAACTATACGGGCTTTCTTTGATGTAGTCTTTACGGTTTTCATGCTAGTCGTACCTATCATGCCATCACCAGCATGAGAGTCTTTGTTTAATTTAGGAGGAGGAGGAATGGAAAACTCTGGTCTAGGAGCATCAGGGATTTTGTCGTAGAGCATGCCAGATTAAGTGTAGATCAAATATAGATATTGCGCACGAGAAATGACTTGCTCTTCAGTGACAACCCCTCGCTTTGCCACATCTTTTGTAATAGAAGGTAACAATGACTTAATAAACCATTCAGCTAGCAGCTAATCAGGAACATATGTTTTTACCATTCTACGACAACATCGCCACTCATGAATATGATTAGATATGTGAGTGGCTGTCGTTTGCTTGAAATTGGTAAGAAGCTCTGTTCCTATTTTGTACCTTATTGGTAACTAAAAATGGGTTAAAAAGGTTGTGGCAAGGGTGCTAAAGTTATCGAATGAAGCTCTAGGAAATTCAATGTACCATTTTGTTGCCGGACTAGTTAGCGTTCGCTGAAAAATGTGAAGCCTAATCAAATCATCATTGAGAGTGTTGGATGAACACCACATATCAATGGTCATCACATGATTCGACGGATATTCACCTGGATTTCCATTAAATTTAGGAATATCTGACGGAAGTTTATGAGGAATCGCTAGCCACCAAAGGGCATAGGCAATTGCATCATTTGTTAGCCGATTTAGATCTGGAAACTCTAAAGTCACCACGAAGGGAAACTATTGATTCAGGTTTGGCGAAACATACCCAGGATAAGATGGGATCGCCTGAGAAATGGGTCTTTGCATACCAGCATAGTGTATTTGATGCTGATAACTTTGGTAAGGCTGATGGGCATAACCATTATGATGTGATTGGTGTTGACCATTTTGAATATATGGCTGCCCATTACCCGCAAAGCTTTATTTCTCAGGTCCTTAGTAAGCTTGTTGGAATTGCGGTTGTTGATATTGTACCAGCCATGGTTGTGAAGCCATTTACTGTTGTCCAATACTGGCTGCTTGACCAAGATGAGGGGTAATAATACTCGTTTGAGCCTGGGTCGCTCCAGTTGAGGAGCCACTAATCGGTGATTGTGGCTGTGTCATGGAGACAAGACGTTGTAGTATTACAACCTGAGAAACTTGAGGTTGGCATACAATAGGCAATGCTTGTACTTGTGACACTGTCACAATAGCCAGTGTAGTGGGGATATTCGACACAGGTAGACTTCGTTGCATTGAGTATACAACTCTTGGTTGTTGAGGCAGTATTGGCACCCAACCACTGGATGTAATTCCAGCATGACCCGAATTCTATTGTGAACTCACATATGGTTGTTCTCCCAAAGGGAACAATGAGAGGGCATATTGCCCCCCATATGGCGGTAATCCAATGTTCAAAGATAATATTGGCCTCTAGAGACTAGACTGCCCAAATCAATACTATTGTGAAGGATAAATTTGCTGAGAATCAACATAAGAAATTCCAGATATTATTCCGGACGAACAAACAAGAACAAACCATACTATCGAAACTATACCTGGGTGGACTCCATCTAGCGGTTGAGAGCTAGTTGGGGTAGATGGTACACCAGCAAACATTGCTGGAGTAGCAGCAGGAGTTTATGCTGTTGCTGCATGAGATGACACAGTCCTGGATGTCGACAGTTGTTCAGACATATCGAGTCTATCCAAAATATTTCTTAGGGATTCTACAGGAACTTGCGATGAAGGGAGACTAACTTCTGACGAAGAAGGATATAAGGTGATCCCAGCTCCAAAATGCGATGGAGTACTGGATGGAAGATCCTCCACAATCTCTTCTATAGCAATCAATCTAGGTGGGAGAGGTAGACCGTCAGGTCCAAAAAATATTTCTGGTGTCAAAGAAGGTATAGACTCTGCAGCGACAGCTGTTGGAGGGATAACACCTTCCAAATAAGTTGTAGATGGAGCCGGTTCAAGAATAGAAGTGCTCACCATTACACTAGGATTAGTTCTAATGTCCTCTTGTGACTGGGGAACTTCTTCTATAAAGGTAGGGATACTAGAAATGGTTGGAGTAACTAGAGTCTCCGAGGATGTTGGAATACAAGTTCCAAGCAAACCAGGGGACATTGATCTAGTTAAACGAGTTCGCCTGGTCCGGAATAGTTTCATTTCCGGAGTCAAATATGGTTGACTCATTAGTCTCCATGAATGACGGGGTTTTGATTGACTTTCTTACACGATTGCGGATTACTTGATCAACTCAAAATAAAGGGGAAAATGTGATTTCAAATTCAATGAATTTTAGATGCTTTGACACAACTTGCTTTTTCAATTTTTAAGAGTCGATAAAAAACTAAAGATGACTCTAGTCACCTTCGATTTTTAATGAGCCTAAAGTGAAAAATTCTCAGATGGACCTTTTCCTTTAAGGAATCTAAAAAGGAATGAAAGAGACTACTCTGGAAATCTAGACAGAGGGATTACCAGACCAATCGCAAAACTGCAGAATACTTTTTACGGTATGGTAGTCAATCTTCCCGAATGTTGTGTTTAATGCATTGCGATTGATAGGGCGACAGACACGGCTTCTTAAGGATAAATGATATAGCCTATTGTGGTCTCCCAATATATACTCGACAATATGTGGGAGCACAAGTTCGTACTGGCACTTGTCGTCTCAAAGAGGAGGAATCACCCAACCTACAATAAAAGCGATAGTTACAAGGCTTTACGATGCCGAAATACGTCTCTAGCCTAGACTTCTAAATGTTGTGCATTAGGTTCCAAAGCGTTTTTATGGTCAATGAATTTATTTTACAGTTTATCTTCTTAATAAGTTTTCCTTTAAGGTTCACCACGTGATGTAGATATACAATTCCTAATAAATGCAATCTATGATGATAAACAGTCATTTACTCTTCTTTTTGCAATGAAAATCCTAGCTACTAAAGAAAGAGAAGTGAGATTCTTTCAACATAGAGCAGAGAGCACACACTAGATGCACTGTCCTAAATCAAAATCAACAAGCAGTCTAAATGCAAATGCACATGCATGTATTTGTTTTTCGATTTCTTAATGTGTGAATGACAAAAAGAATGCTAAGTACAAATTTGAATTATCTTTTCTTTCAAAGTGACAGTACCAACAATTTTCTCTTCAAAATACGAAAGGAAGACGAGGATGACACTTTGCGATTTTGAATTGAAAATTTCTTTCGACACTTGAAATACTATTAATTCAAATCAAATACAAGAGTAATAGTGTAATGAACCATCAAAAAGAGTAGGATTCTTTTCTTTGACTCAAAACGATACTTGCGACACTTCCAAATAAAAAAACGACAATTCGATTAAGCTACTTTTTTGTAAAGGAGAATTGTAAATGGCGGAAAATACATAAAAACATTTACAATTATTTGTACAATGGAGGCTGAACAATGCAAAGGAAGGGAGTTTCAACAGTGGTATACTGATCACAGACAACAAAACCCTTGAATAAAGCTAAAGAGAATGAAGAAAAACCAAAATATGGAAGCAAAAATAGTCTTATCTGATCATCGCACCTATAACATAGGGAAACAGGGATTCATCTCACCTACTGCACATAGGAGGTGCGATGCATCGAAATTGCCTAAAGGAGATAGTGCGATGGTCCAGGGATGAGACTTTAACTTGGTTTTTGGTCACAATTTGTAGCTTAGTTTAGGGATTTAGGCTGAGCTAATGATAGTCAGTAAATACAAATCATGGGGGCTGATCTAATGAGGTTACTTGAGCCACCACCAGGGCAATTAGGATGTTTACAAATTAATTGTTCAGTTTATAAACAAAACCCAGAGATGGACTGAAGCAGCATTGATCTGCTTTGCAGTTCCATAGAAAAAGCAGTTCGAAGGCTAACTGGCTTGACTTCAGGCTCCGTCTATAGTTTATAAAGAAAACAAATATAAACAAGCAAACAAGCTATTCACTCCCTAGTGGAGTCACCATTTTGTTATCAGGAAATCTAGTGTCCATTCAGAGCTGCTAGTCCCACTAAGACAGGTAGCTATCTTAGAAACAAACAAACTAAAGTCACTTGCATTTTCCTTTATGAGAAGTAGAGAGTACCAACCTTAATCTTTCGCTTGGCTCCTTTCTTGTTTCCTCTCCTTTCTGATAGATCTTCGTCGCTCCTCCCTTGCTTGCCCCACTTCAAAGAGCACCTGTAAAGTCAAAGAAACATAATACCATCAAAGCACAGGGATCTAAAATCATAAACAATATATTACCAGATATATATTGACCACACAAATGCATATATCAACTTAAACATACAAGAATGTGGAGGAAAAATCAAATATCTTTATTGATAGAAAGAGTAGAAGAGAGGATTACAACCCATTGATTTGACCCAATGTCATCCTCCCAACATGAAAGCTCTTCTTCAACTCATGAAAAGTTTAGATCACCCAACACTATGATGTTACACAAAGAAACCAACAACACTTCCTTAACAAATAAAAGATTCCAGCCTCCCGGATCTCTGGGATGAGGGATCCATATATAGATGTTTGCAAGTGGGTGAGTCAGCTTCTAGGATTTTGATTAGTGTCCTCTCTCTGATAGTTCTTGGTTCCACTTAGAGATTCATGATCTCTTACTCATCCCTGGTTGAATTCAGAGAGGAAGGTGTCAAATGGGTAGTTTCTAGAAGATTCTCTGGGTTTCCACCTAGCCAACTGCTTCTGCCATTTGTTTACTCTCGCTCGTCGCACCCCATAGATGGGCTTTTCAGTATGCATTGCACTTTTTGCATGTGGTAGGTGATATGCATCGCACCCTTAGCACTGAGTAGTCTGTATGGTCTAATTTTGACCAGTCTGAGTAGTTTTTCATGGAGAACTTCTGGGAGATGATGTAATCAGCTGACCTTGCTCCTTTAAGGTATGAAACAAAACTTTTAGGGAGTTAGAAGCCCTTGGCTTATGGACATATGTGATTGGGGTTGAAATTCCCAAATATCTCTATAACAAAGAGGTATGCACATCTTTAGATAAGATCTATTCTTTAGAAAGTAGAATTCATGTATTCAGAGATATGGTAGGAAGAGTTAGATGCAGAAATATATTTGGAATCATGTGCATGGTATGTCTTCGTTAAATACTAGATGAAATAAGGACTATTCCATATGGGTAATCATTGTATAGAAGCAAGACAGTTATGCATAAAACCTGGTGATATTGATAAACATTTGATATGGTTTATGTTAGGGTCCTATGTTCCATAGTAATAAGGTTTTGTTAATCTTTCAAGTCAATCAAGGTCAAAAGTCAAATTTTGGTATGTACTAGCAAAATTTTCCAAGTTATAAAGCAAAGAGTATGAGTCACTATATAGGTATCATTGCTAATCTCACTCCAAAAATGATTATCATTTCATCATGGTAGGTCATCTCCATATTTCACGAGTCTTTTAATTAATCATGGTCAGTCAAACCCTATCAATCATACTTTCACCCTCTTTCCTCAGAGATTGAGTCAAAATTCTGCTACTATGGTTTTTGCTATGCTTTCCATTTTCCATGGTTCATAGCTTCATTTAGGATTCAAAGGCCTTTGTTTTAAGCTTATACCTCCTTCATCATCCTTCACTGACCGTTCTCCATCATTCCCCTCATCAAAATATTTTCATTTCCTTATTTTACCAAAATCCAAAGAAATTTGTTGCGCTTTTACTGTAGGTTTGTGTTTTGACCTTTTGCCCCCCTTTTTCTCACTATTTTTGATAAATTCCACTTATTTTATTTTCCTAACACCCATATCTATCTGCCATATTTTTCCCATAATTTTTCCTACCTCCCTTTCCTCTCATTCCCTTCCCCTAAGTTTCCACTCTTTTTCATTGCACTTTTACCTAGTCACCATGTTCTTGTCATATATATTAAACCTCACGCCCATTTTCCATGAAATTGTTATAGGAGATGCATGGGGATGAAATGAAAACACCCACTCAATTTCAACTCAAAATGATGCACGTTTTGAAGAAATGAGCCATCGTCATCTATAACCATTTTGGGATTTTCTCGATATTTGTGACTCTAACTGGGCTAAAATGTTTTGTGGAGGCTCATTATGATGATATTAACTTTTTTTTTTAAATTTCAGCACATTTGGATTTACCGTTTGGGAGATATTCCCAAAATACAATTGCTACAACAAAGTTGTTGTGGTTTTGGCTATGTTTTTATCATCATTTTCAAAATATATTTATGACCAGATGGACATGAATTTTGGAAAACAAAAGGAGGTTTTATTTAAGCATGGAACCAAGCACAAGAACCTCCTTCAATTTTTGTACAGATGTTATGGTTAAAGAGATATGATTTTGTCTTCCTTGCTTCTCTTTGCATTGTGCTTCTAGATGATCAGTTTTGGAATCAAGTTTCAAGAGGCTAAAATGTTATTTTTTCATGGTTTAAAGGTTCCAGGATGTAGTGGAAATATCCAATTTTCTTCATAGGTCTTCAACAACACTCAAAACCTCATTCAAGTCATCAAAATTTCAAGTCAACTATTTGTTGCGCTTCGTCCAGGATTTGTTGCGTTTATGTGTGACCAACTTCAAGCTTGGATTATGAACAAATGGGAAAGTATTTTTTGAAAATAGGAGGAGTTATTTTTCATAACAGACCAAAAAAAAATCCTTTCTCATTGTTTACACAGAATTTACTGTCTTGGAGTTACAGGTGGCACTTTGAGACCCATTTTGTACAATTTCGCCAGGCCAGGATTCCTGACAGGGTTCTAGAACTTTTTGGAATTCCACTTGGTGGACCTCCAACTTGGCATGGTTGAACTCAAATATATTTGGATAATGAATTTTGAGGATTTTTCTATCATATCCCATGATTAGATCTTCAGCTATCAAATTTTTAGTTAGTCAAAAACCAAACCCTAGATAGTAGGATATGGGAAAATTTTGCAAATATTTTATCTATGCATGTTAGGGAGTGCGAGGGCCAAGTGCTAGGGAAACACAAGGGAGAAATCATTTCAAATGCATTGAAATTAATTTCAGCGAATTCCATTCATGCTAAGGAGAGAGATAAAAGGTATACTGGCCAGTGCCAAGGCATCACAAGGGAGAACTAGGTCAAAATGCTTGGAAATGAACAAATAAAAGTGCAGTGTGCCAAGGAGTCTCAGCGAATTCTAGGTCTCCCAAGGAGAAAGTTTGGGAGGATAATATCAGAATATTACTTGAAGGAGGCTATCCTATGGTTGTGATAAGGTGTATAAAAAGTAGTTTCAGACAAAGGGAGAATTTGGGTTGGGCAAAAGATTGTTTTGTCAATGACTTGGTTGGGTTCCCAAGTCGCAAAAAAACTAAGGTTATCTATGAGGGCATGACAGCTAGGGAGTTCGAAGGTGTTCCAGAGAATGCTAGGAAGTACTAACACATGCTAGAAAGTTCCAAGGAATTTTAGGCATGCTAAGAAGTTCTAGGCACCAAGGTGTGGTGCCAAAACATGTATGGAGTGTTAGGGCCAAGTTCCAGGGAAACACAAGGTAGCAGTAGTTTCAAATGCATGGAAATGAATGAATAAGAGTGTGACAGAGAGTGTTATCTAGCAAGTAAAAGGTGTGCTAAGTTTCAAGGAGTGTTAGGGAGTGCCAAAGCATGCAAAGAAATGTAGGGGATTCTAGCATGTTCTACATAGTGCCAAGGGATTATTAGGCATACTAGATGTTATGGTTTGTCAAGATGTAAAATTTGTTTCTTATTTGTTTAATTTTCTTACCACAGTTGGATGTGAGCGTTGTCTTCGTAACTTGTTAAGTTGGATAAGTTGAAATTATACATGAGTAGCCTAAGATGAGTAATAGGAAGCTCTTAGGTGAACAAGGCATAGTCTAGTTGTAGTAGTTGTAACTTGGTCAAGCTGTTGTTATAGTTAAGTTGTTGTTATAGTTGAGGCGGGATTTTGTTGAGTTCCCATGTTGCAAAAAATGTAAGGGTAGTTGTGAGGGCATGATAGCTAAGGAGTTACAGGGCGTGCTAAGGAATGAAAAGGTGTGTTAACATATGCCAGACAGTTTTGTGGTCTGATGGTTTGATTTAATTTTATGGTGTTATTTCTATTGTCCACTTTGCATAGTACTATTTTTCCTAGTTCATGTGTTGACTCATAGGAAAGCTATATTCCTATGACTTGAGGGAAGTGATAATACTAGTTACTTCTTAACAAATTGACTAAATATAACCACTATAACCTTGGACACATAATGAAAAAGACTCCACAACAATGGTCTTAAATCATTACCTTTTGACAAAAAATATAGTAACAGGTACATAGCATCATCAAAAACTCATTGGAATGATCAATGATGACGAACATTTTTTTACTATCACCAAAAGTAACCAAAAAGAGCATTTGCGAGGGTCAATAAAAGATCGTCATTAGAAGTGTCACCAAAGAGAGAATTAGTGATGGGCCTTTGACGACCCTCACCAAAAGTGTCACCAAAGAGAGAATTGGTGATGAGCCTTTAACGACCCTCACCAAACGTTTCATTGAAAATGGATTTGGTGACAAACCTTAAAGGGCCATCACTATATACACTTATAACAACGTTTTTTTAAAGACCATCACCATATACGACAATGGATACGGACCTTAAAGGTCTGTCATAGGCATGAAGTGTCATCAAAAACCCATTGGAATGATCAATGATGACAAATATTTTTTGACCGTCACCAAAATTAACCAAAAAGAGCATTGGTGAGGGTCAATAAAAGATCGTCACTAGAAGGGTCACCAAAGAGAGAATTAGTGATGGGCCTCTAATGAACCTCACCAAAAGTGTCACCAAAGAGAGAATTAGTGACAGGCCTTTAACAACCCTCACCAAAAGTGTCATTGAAAATGGCTTTGGTGAAAAACCTTAAAGGACCATCACTATATACACTTACAACAATGCTTTTTTAAATACCGTCACCATATGTAACATTGGTGACGGACCTTAAAGGTCTGTCACAGGCATGACCCTCACCAATGACCTTTTTTCCTGGAGTGACAATGTTTATTTTATGGTTTACAATATTTATTTTAGGTTTTATATACCTTGTGTTTATATTATTAATCTCTTTGGTTTGATATCATTCGACTGGGTTGATAATCCCTTGGTATTTTAATATTAATCCCTTTAGTTTATTATTCCCTTATGTATATAATATAAATCCATTGGGTTTATCAATTTAAGGGTTCATATTCCTAGGTTTCAATATTATTCCATTGGACTTAATATTATTTCCTTGTGTTTATAATCCCTTGGGTTTTTAGTATTAATCCTTTGGGCTTATAATATCAATCATGGTCAACTATGGATAATCATGGCCAACCCTGGTGATCCATGTTTTATAAAATCAATCTTGGTCAACCATGGTCAATCATGGTCCATCATGGTCAACCATGGTCCAAGGTCACATTGTGACAAAAATTGTCTCTATATGAAAATCAACCACAGTGCAATGTCACATTGTGACAAAGATCGTCTTGATATGAAAATTAATAATAGTCAACCATGGTTAACCATGGTCGAACATCGCATTGTGATAAACATTGTCTCAATATGAAAATCAACCACGGTAAACCATGGTCAACGATGTTTATTTTAGGGTTTATATACCTTGGCTTTATAATATTAATCTCTTGGATTTATAATATTAATCCCTAGGGTTTATAATCCCTTGGGTTTATAATATTAATCCTAGGGTTTATAATCCCTTGGGTTTATAATATTAATCCCTCATATGTATAACAATGTATTAGCATTTATAATCTTAGATATTTTAATATTAATGCTATGTTTGATATATTAATATTAGGGTTTATAATATTAATCCTAGGGATTAATATAACATATATTAAGTTGACGCATACAACATATATAAACCACATTTATTAATGTGGTTGTTCTAGTTCATGATTATATTGAACACTCGAATTATGAAAATATCCACTACAGTATGAATTCACAAGGATATCCAAATACACCTCACCCATTTGAAATTGACTATTTGTTGCTAGGAAGTGAGGTGAAAGCCTTTTCATTTGCAACCCTATCGATCGAGGGCATTTGTTAAATATTCTATTAGAACAATGGTATAAGGTATTATTAGCCAATAATATTGCAATACAATTGTTTGAAATTCAATATCCTATGCAAGCACTCACCAATATTGGCATAACATTCGATGAGTAGTTCTTAAATTACTCATGGAACATTTTTCCAATCTTAGTGAGCACTTGTGCATGATGCTCAAGTTCAAACCATTGTATTGTAATACAATGGGATAATAATACCATATAGCATTGTTGTAACCAAATATTTAAAAAATGTACTCGATCAATAGGGTTTCAAAAGGAGAAGTTGTATATATGTAAATTATTTTGTGTTGTGCCCTGTCTCAACCTTAGTAATGCAACATGGTTGATTATCCTCACTCATGCACTCTCGTACTACCAAGTTTAGTGCTTACAAACTATGTGTATATATATATATATATATATAGATATAGATATATAGATGTAAAGTTATATATAAAATTTTGGTCATAAGAGTTTTCGGGCGACACCCTTTTCTACCTTCACATTTTAATTTAGGAAAATGTTATTGCCCCTCCTCTTTTTATTTATATATTACTCAGTTATAAAAAGTGTTGTAAAATTTGAGAACACAACCTTGTCATCTCTTTATTTAAATCACTAAGGTCATTTGATGATTGTAATTCACATAAAATATGAATCACTTGACCATCAAGCCTTGTGGTGTTGTATTCAACCTTTAGAACCCTAAGGTGATTAAGTATCACTAGTCACGGATGAGCCGAAATGCATAAGTTCACTATGATAAGAGACAAAATGTAGATTGTTATTAAATCTCAAATTGTCCTCTCATTGTTGGCGGCGAAATATTTCATTTTTGTGTTGATGTTTAACAATTAGGCCTTGTTAAAATTCAAAGTGGATTCACCTTGTTGGCGGTCCAACAATGTCAGCGCAAGCTAATGTGGTTTGGGGGAGTCTGCCAAATTTTGTTGCCTCAGGCCTGGGATACTTCAAATGTTTTACAATTAGGTTGAATGATCCCAAATCAACATGATGAGGACCGAGTGGGATTGCTTGTTCTCGGGCCTTTAGGCCTTAGACAAAATGTTTATGTGCTCATTGAGATCTGATTGACGACCCTGACCCACTATGATGTAATCTGGGTTATGTCCCACCATACTATTGCTCAGTGGGCCTACTGATCCCATGTCACCTCAAACTGTTGAAAACAACTAACCGGTACAAGAAGTGTAGGGTATACCCCGCATGGGTTTGAGACTGTGGCATCAGAATTATTTTGGTGGACGCGTCGAACGATAAAATTCACCCTGACACATTGGAGAGTTATGTTAAGGGGGTCTATAATACATGCAGCCACGACCAGTAGAAAATATTGATGTAGAGCTCTATGTTGAGAGATAAGGTGGAGCTTGGTCTGATATGAACCTGAACAAGCTCAACCTTCATGTGGTCCATGACATTTGGCTAAGACACATACAAACATTAATAACACCATGAGTAAGCTCAAGCCACCATGTTCTAAATTCAAGTCCATGTAGCATTACCACTTAGACTAAGAGTGAGGCTCATGGGTGCCAAGTGGATTACCATTGATGATGTGGCTCTCATTAATAGACCAAAAGTTCAATCATGCATAACTTTTGATTTAAAACTCAGATTAGGGAGAAATTTATATCACAAAAATGATCTCATTGAGCTAGATATTATGTCAATATCAATTTTTAATTTGGAAAACCTTAAAAGGATAAGAAGAAAAGAAGCATTTTTGTAACCCTATTTTCATGACATACTATGAAGGTTGGGTTAAGAGATTAGTAACACCTTCCACAACTCACAATAATACAAGGGGGTGGGAGGGAATGTTACAAAGTGGTAGCAAAGCCTAGGTTTAACACTTGGATTGAATGGGCTTTGAATAATGAAATCTAGAACCCTAATATAGATAAATAAGAGTTGAGATAAAATAGTATACCTAAATAAAGTCACATATAGAATTCAAAAAATATCTTATCAATTGCATTTATACTTTATATGAATGTTATTCTTGTTAGCACATTGACATGTTATGTAAATTACAATTAAACTAAAACCTAAATAGCTTCAAGATTAAGATAATGAATTGACATACTTATGCCATACTTAACTAGCAATTATGTGTGCGTAACAACACATAAAATAACATAAGTTTGAACCAAAAAAGTAAAGGATGAGTAGTATGATGGTGTATTATAACATGAATAGAGAATAATATGATCAGGAGGAAGAATTAGTTGGGAAGAGGGTGGAGGATAATTCCCCTAAATGGAGGGACACCCTCGAAAGTTTGAAGGTCGAATTAAGAAGTTTCAAAGAATATAATGAAAAATTTATTATAGCATAAGAGAAAAAATCAGAAGTGCATACCATGATCTTGAAGATTCTATCAAACATTCTCTAGAAGAAACATCACAAGACTAATTCTAGCTATCTATGAAAACTCAAATCCAAGGAAATCCCATCCAAGTTATAAAGGCATGGATTTGAAGCTAACAGAGGAGAAGGCAATAAATCAAGAAAAAGGTATAGGAAAGCTAGTGAATATATTGTAGGATGAGAAACTTCGCTTAACATTCCAAAGAGAAGGTTAGATAATCTTGAGAAATCATCAAGGACTGCAACTAAACATCATTCTCATCAAGGAAAGAGTGAGAAATAATACATTATAGAGGAGTTTAAGAAATAAAAACCCATTTCCTTTAATGGAGAAAATAAGAAAAATTAAGAGGTGGAGGCCTGGTTGTTGGGGATGAGGAGATACTTTAGAGTACATGACTACTCTAAGAACATGAAAGCTAGGGTGGAAATTTTCAAATTAAAAGATAAAACTAATATATGGTGGGATAACTTGAGAAATTTTGAAGACATTATGATCCAAACTTAAAAGGGAACACAAAATATTGCAGATATAACCATAAATACAAAATGCAGTAGAAATAACACTTCATTTCATTAATATTAAAATACTGAAATATGCTTACAAACAAAGTGGAAATAAACTAGCTTGGGTGATCGTAGCTTATCTCTGAGAAGAGATGTTGTGGCTACATGCCTCTGAACTATGTTAGAATGAGGCTCCAAGGCCTATTTATTATTTGGAAACAATGGAAAACCCTAAACATCCAGAAACCTAACCTTAGGAGATGAAGCATAAAAACTGTGGCCCAGTTTGGGTAATTCAATTTTCCGGGGTCGTAACTTTGGCATACGATCACTGTTTGGCTATCATAATACCTTGTTTCGAAGATCCCAAATAGTAGGCCAAAAAAAGTTTGGAAGTCTTATTTGTAATAACTTTTGACTCTCCATTTTCCCTAAAAACATTGTCTAGGGCCTCAAAATGGCTCCAGAAGTTTAGGACCCGAAAACCTGCAAAAAATAGTAAATTGTGATATAATTAAGGAAACTGAAAAAATGAAAGAGATAATGTTGGGGATCGAAGTGGAATAGGAGGGTTTCCACCAATATCGATCTATATTATCCCTCCCCCCTTAGGATTCAATGGTCCCCATTACATTGAGTGCCTCCATGAGATGGGGAAACTTTTGATGAACTTGGTCCCTCGTGAGCCACTAGCCTTGGTGCAGGAGTTGGATAGATTTGACAACCCGATATAGTTGGATCTTCTACTAGCGATTGTTCCTGATCTATGTGTCAATGATTTGATCAGTTGTGTCATGTTCCATGCAGGTTGGGATTAGCTTTGTTGGTGTGAGTTGTTCTGCAATGTTGGATGTGTCCAACACTAGTGGAAAGTATGGTCAAAGGCGGTCTACATTGAACACTAGGTGTAGACCAAGGAACAATGGAATGCTGAGCTAGAAGGAATTGTCCCCTACAACCTTGCTAATGGTCTATGGCCCATGTCAGAGTGGGTGAAGCTTGTGATGGGGTCTAGTGAGGTGCTCCTTCTGCAAATGCAGCTAAACTTTGTCGCCCACCTAGAACTTGTGTGGCACCCAATGCTGCTCATGTCACTGCTTGTACTTATCATTGGATCTATCCAATATATCATGGATGTTGGGCGCGAGATCCCCCAAGGGTATTTTTGGAGGTAAAAGCCCATTTTTTCGTCAAATTTTGTAATCCAAGTGTTAAGACTCTGCATTTTGTGGTCGCGGAGCACGTAGAATCATAGGGTTGTCCACCCTTATTTTGGAAATGTAATGTCAGTTGTAAAAGATGTACCCATTGTCTGCGGACCATGGGATTATATAAAAAGAGCTAAGCTCTAAGTAGTTAGTGGCATCGACATGTAATAAAGTCATATCTTTAGAGCAAGAAGCCTAATTCTTGGGTTGTAGTGTAGGTAGAGGCTCTGCAGCTAAGTGTGCAGAGGCCTAGGGTAGAATTCTGTAGCTGAGTACGAGGACCCCTACAACTGAGTGCATAGGGTGGTTCAAGTCTATAATTTTCTAGAATTATCAATAAAAAGAAGTATTCTACAATTTCCGCATCTTTATTTCCTATTTACGCATCTTGTTATGTTAGGTATGAATTTCACTTATAATGCTTATGATGCGTGAATGTATGTAAATGTGTTGGTTAAGTGAATGCAAGTAAGAACATTTGTTTACGTGAAGCTAAATAAAATCAGTTAATAAGATAAATAAGACACTTAGCCTAGTTTGGAGATATCGCACTTTGCTACCCTAGCAGTGCAAAAGTCCCTCAACCACAGGTTAGTGTTGTGTGAAAGCCAATTGTACCCTTTCGCAAAGGTATTGAAGGGTGGAACAAAGGGCTAAGTAGCCTGCGTGAAGGCAGGTATCACTAGAATAAACCAACATCACAACCATCTGAAGGGTGTGGAAACTTGGTTCCAACATCCCCCCATACTTGCTTCGGGTGAGACTTTGGTCTGCGCTCCACGGGCTGATGCCGAAAGGGCCAGTAGTGTAGGGATTTGTTTGGCTAACTAACACTGAACCTGGGTCAGGCCCCCTCAAGCCAACAAATGGTTCCATTTTCGGGACCGGAATCTGCATAAGAGATGTGTGATGTCATATCACTAGAATCCAACTAAGATGCAGATTGGAGACTGGTTGGATAGAAAGATCCACAAATTTGTGGCACAGGAGAACAAAAACCCGCAACTATAAAAATAATAGTGGTTGGACCAATACCTATATATGGAGATCCATGAAATATTTTTCACCTTCTTTCCAATTGAGTTGTATGAGTGGATCGTGAAGCTAGCAGATTACCATGGAAGGTGGAAACTTGACGGTCCTATTGTGTGGACCCCAGAGCTAGTGCAAAGGTTAGCAACATCAGAGGATAAGATCACATGCATTGTTGATCATTGGCTTGATCACGTCATAGGAGGATTTGTGGCTGAATTTGCAGTCAACACCTCAGTCAACTATAGAATGGCGAAGCGACACTTTTTCAAAGGACCGTGAGGTAAGTACATAAAATCTTGGAATACTTGGATTAAATTGATGTTGTGTGAAAATAGATTATGCAGCTAGCTTGATGTTCGAAACTACACGAAGCAGAAAATTTTATAGAAATGAAGGAAATAAGGGTGCAAAGTATAACATCTTGATTTCATCTCCGTGAAGAGACGAAGAAGGAATAACGAAGGTCTCTCCACGAAATGCTATTTAGTTAATAAGACAAGGATTCCCATGAATAACACCTCCACCCACACCACCTCCGACTTCATTGCCATCACCTCCAAATTCACCCTTACCACCTCCACCCCCACCACGATTCAGTATGGAAAACATAGTGAAGTTGCTTTTGTTCAAAGGCTTGGGAAATGAGGACCCAGACCAATTCACGTTCATCATAAGGGTTGTATGGGAAGCTTAAGGTGTTACAGATGATCATATAAAGAAGGTGACACTGGTTAGTGCTCTGCAATATTGCACGCTAACCTGGTATATTTAGTACTCTAATGATAACGCGAATGCTGGGGTAGTAGACATCCAGGCAACACTAAATAGGGAATTTAGCAGGCCTACATTTGAGGTGCAGTTGATTGTGGGATTCAAAGAGATCATGATGCAACCAAGTGATATGCCTTGCGAACTAGATTAGAGGTTGAAATGTACAATTCACAAAGCCAACATGAACTTGATAGATGGACAACATCGCGAGTGGTTTGTGGCTTCGCTACTACCACACTTAAGGAGTGCGTTGTCGCAACAAAAGATAATAACTGAGACATAAGTTTTGGATATTGCCATGAGACTACATGAGACTCCACTATAAGATTCTAACATAAGAGTCCAACAATCTGAAGAATCTGTGCCTTGAGATGCAAAGCCTGAAGCAAGACACAATGGTTCGACTAGAGGTATGTGAGGAGGTATGGTGCTTGAAATGCAAGAGTCAGGGTCATGACATAGACTATTGCTTGGTCTTTGTGAATTACCTTGCAAGGGGAGGAATAATGCCTTTAAGGTTAGAAGCTCAAGCAGGACCTAGCGTGGGGCTTGCTTTATGCACGCTATCTATCAGGTAGTCGGAAAACATGCCACGGATAACTTCCACTTGTTACAAAAGTATGTACAAGCACCGCAATAGTTGTTTTGAAACTTTTGTAGGTAGGTAGGACATGATAAGCATACTTGAAGAAGCTATGAGTTGATGATGGCTAGAAATCCAACCTATAGGGTTTAGGCTGAAACGTGGCCCCTTAACCAGAATGTAGGGATGGCGCAGACAGGATTTCAGGGGCGCAAATGAAGCCAAGGCGGAGGAGGACCTAGTAGAGGTCAAGGACAGTTGATTTTATACAATTGCGGAGAGCCAAGACATTATGCCTGTGATTTCACTAATCCAACATGTACATCATGCAAGTATTGCAAATTGTTTGATCATGAAACAGAAGATTGTCCTACGCTGATAGACAGGATATGTGACAAATGAGCACTACCACCTCCCCCGACTCAGAACTTGCAGATGATGAGGTCTGAGCCACGCGAGGAAGATCTGAATGTAAATATAGTCCTTAGGAGTGGAATCACGACGAGAGGTGACAAGGGGAAACAACCAGACAATAGTACCTAGGTTCACAAAGCCCCAGTAAAAGAAGCTAAGTTTGATTTGGAGCATGCTCAGGAAGCCTTCTTCGAAGCTAATAAGAGCTTCACTGAGGCCTCCACTTCAGGAAGCAAGGATAAGCCTGAGTCAAAGATGGACCCCTCTATGCTCACAACTTTCCTGGAAACCTGTATGAAGTTACTGCATGATAGTAAGGTTGCAAAAGGGCTACAAGAACTCATAAATAGATGTGTTGGAACCGCGCCAGGTGAGCCGCACGTAGTGCAAAAGATTGGCAAGCATAAAATAAGGATGGGGCGAGAGATGAGACTGACCACACAAATAGGAGAGTATGAAATGGATCAGGTCATTTTGGACATAGGGTCAGATGCAAATGTTTTGCCAAAGTAGAGTTGGGAGCGAATGGGGAGACCTGTGCTACAATGGTCTCTAATTCAGCTAAGGATGGTGAATCAACAGAAAATTATACCCATGTGGTGGCTGTAGTGGGTGAGTGTGGATATTGAGGGAGTGAGCACGCTAGCAGATTTTGAAGTAATAGAGATTGTGGATGATAGCAATCCCTACCCTACACTCTTGTGAATTCACTGCGTTACTGATATGAACGACGTAATAAATCTGAAGAAGTGAAAGTTGATATTTGAGAAGAAATAATTGTGTGTAATAATACCCTTGGATCCTGCTAAAGGATCACACAATTATGAGAGTGATGATGATCTAGACTACATCTATAAGATAAAAGCGTGAGACCAAGACTGGATGAATCCAACCGCAGATGGATGGATTACATGGGATCGCGAGAGTTCCTACATTTTAGACTCCGACGAAGAAATAGAACACTGATAGAATTGGTTATATGAAGTAACTACACTGAATTGCGACATGATGACTCGGTCGTTGTGTTGTGTGTCATTAGAGGAAAGAAATATGCCTATTTATGATGGTCTAAATGAAGTAGATATCTTTTTGGATGCATTTGAAAGGGAGGTGACAGAAAAGAAACACTTCCAAGCTTTGGACTGGGCACTATGCACTATGCCCGCGAGATGGTGGGGTACGCACAAGGGAAGCTTTGATGATTGGTGCAAATGTAGGAGGATGATGAGAGCATGATTTGGGAAGCCTAAGATGCGGCGAACATACAAGTACGAAGGAAAAAATGATCCCCGTACGCATTTAGCCAAATGGACGCAGGCTTATGGAGAAAAGCCACAACCTCAGTGGGTGCACCTGTTTTGTCATACCCTGGATGATATCCCAATGAATTGGTAAATAGAAACAGAGTTCAGCCAGGGGACGAGTGAATGGTATATCCTGCATGAAGGATTCATGATGACAATCAGTTTTGAGGATGGGTTTGATAGTATTGATGAAGTGCTACAAGAGGTGAAAGAAGTGATCTTTAGGATATCGCAGGATCCTTTAGACTTGATTAAGCCTGAATGGGCTACTCAGCTGAGTCGCGTGCTCGAATGTTATAATGTAACTGCCAAAGAGGAGTACAAGGATCTGTGGAAGATTAACATTCCGGAAACTGAAGGCCACCACGAGGTTCAAGGACCATCGATTGAGAACCATTATATAACCATGTCGGTGAAAACAAAACAAGTGAACATTGGTACGGAGGAAAAACCCAAATTCGCGAAGATTGGAGACTACTAGGACGACACGATGGTGCATAAGGTCGCTGAATTTCTCCGTGAATACTAGGACTTATTGCCTACCAAGTTTACAAATGTAAAAGGAATAATCAGATATCTAGGAGTGATGAAGATGATGTTAAAGCCCAACAGGAAACCGATTAAGCAAAGGCCTTACCGCCTAAATCTGAAATACATGGAGTAGGTCTGCTTAGAGCTAGAAAAAATGCTAGCAGTAGGCATCATTGATCCTATGAAAGAATCTGATTGGGTAAGCCCAATGGTGGTGCAAGAGAAGAAGCAAAAGGATGAGATAAGGATATGCATGGATCTCAGAAAACTGAATGACGCTTGTGTGCATGATCCTTTCTCAAATCCATTCACGAATGAAGTGTTGGACAATGTAGGTGGCCAGGAAGCATACTTCTTCACTGATGGATTCTTTGAGTACCACCAAATAGAAATCACACCAGAGGATAGGATCAAGACAACCTTCACTACTGAGTGGGGTTGTTTTCAATACATTGTAATGTCATTTGGATTGAAGAATGTGCCTGTTATCTTTTCGTGCATGGTTTTTACGGCATTTAAGGAATTTATTCATAAATTCCTGGAGGTATATTTTGATGACTAGACTATATTTGGGCTGGTTAAGCACCATGTAGTGAGCTTGCGCTTGATGTTGGATACTTTTCAAAGATACCAGATCGCGATCAACCTCAAGAAGTGTTTGTTTTGCGTTCCTTTTGGGAACCTATTGGGGCATGGGGTTTGGAGACAAGGAGTGATTGTAGACCTCGTGAAGATCACGGTAATTTTGAACTTGGAAGCACCAAGGAGTGTGAAACAGCTGCACGCTACTCTGGGACATACGTGATATTATAGAAAGTTTATCAAAGGTTATGCCCAGATCATCGCACTGATGGAAAAATTGTCAAAGAAGGATTTCACGTTTTGTTGGAACGATCACTGTAAGAAAAGCTTGGATATATTGAAAGAAAAGATGGTTACCGCACCGATTCTAGTCTTCCTGAACTGGAAGAAATAGTTTCATGTACATGTCGATGCATCATGTATAGTGTTGGGGGTAGTACTGACACAGTATGGCAGAAAAGGCTTGGACCACCCTATCACATTCGCAAGCCGGATATTATCCAAAGCAGAAAATAACTATTCTACCACTGAACATGAAGGGATAGCTATGGTGTATGCGCTTCAAAAGTACCGAAACTACTTGCTAGGAGGCCACTTTAAGTTGTATACAGATCACTCCACGTTGAAGTACCTAGTGAATAAGCCTGTGTTTGGGGGCGAATCTACAAATGGCTCTTATTGTTCCAAGAGTATGATTTTGCAGTTGTTGTGAAGCCTAGACAATTGAACACAAGACCAGATCATCTGTCGTGCATCGAAACAGGGGAGGAACCTACTAACTTGGAAGAAGGATTGCCTAACACGTAGCTATTTGTAGTGCATGTCACAGATGGTTATTTGAAGGATATAATACACTTCCTAACAACAGGAACTATACCGGAAGGATACTCTGTCCAGCAAAAGAAGGAATTAGTGGTGTGTGCGACAGATTTCTCTATCATTGTTGGGCATCTATAGAAGATGGGGACTGATGGGATATTGCAACGATATGTACCTGAGTTTTAACAAAGTAGCATGCTCATGGATGCTCATGGGGGTACCGGATGAGGAAATTATGCAGGGAGAGCAACTGCGCAGAAGATTCTATGTGTTGGGTTTTGGTGGCCAACCCTTCCTCAGAATTCAAAAGCATACTACAAGGTGTGTGATGTATGTTAAAGAACAGGCAGGTCATCACAGAGGGATGAAATGCCTTTGAATCCACAAATGATGTTGCAACCCTTCGAAAAGTGGGTAATATATTTTCTAGGATCCATTCAGCCACAAGGCTAGTCATGAGCGAGGTACTTTATCACTGTGACGAAGTATTTGACTTGTTGCGTAGAGGTGCAGGCAGTGAAGGATTGCACGGGCGTGACTACTGCGAAGTTCCTATTTGAAAATATGTTGACATGATTTGGATGTCCAATGATCTTGATGAGTGATCATGGTATGCACTTCCTGAATGAGACTATCAGCGTACTAACGGAGGAATTTTAGGTATATCACCAAAAGAGCACATCTTATCACCCACAAGCTAACAGGACAGTGGAGGCATTCAAGAATGTGCTTGAAAATGTGCTAACCAAGGTTTGCAATGCTCAGGGAAGTGATTGGAACCTATGCATACTTGCAGTATTGTGGGCTTACTGAGCGACATGCAAGAAGTTGTCGGGAAAAACCCCTTTTAGGCTTGTCTATGGTGTGGAAGCCATAATGCCTATGGAATACATCGTACCTAGTCTATGCATAGCAATGCTCACAGGTATGACAGATCATGGAGCCCTGGAAGAGAGGCTTCCGCAGCTGGATGAGCTCGATGAAGAAATATTTTTCGCTAGATTTCACCAGCAGGTCCAGAATTAGCGAGAAAAGGCATGGCATGATCAACACATCAAGTTGTGCACATTTAAGTTAAATGATCTAGTTTAGTTGTATGATAATAAGTTTGATAAATTCTCCAGATATTTCAAGATGCACTCATTAGGGCCTTATATTATTAAGGAGATTACCGATGGAGGAGCGGTACAACTGGTCAAGTTAAATGGAGAACCCTTCCCATGAAAGGTGAATGGTAGTCGATTGAAGCCATACACCAGCAATCCGGCCATGTGACTAAATGATAGTGGCATAGTCTTAGTGCTCTAGGTAGCTGAAAGGAGGTGCGAGACTATAAACTACACTACCCAGGATGGGGAGCTGCGTGAGTTCAAGACTGTGTGAAGCAGGGAAGTGTCATAGGGTCCATGCAATGTGAAGGCAGCTACACTACTCATGGAAATAACGCATAGGTCCGCTAGTAAGTGACTGTTAAAGTCACTATTCACAATTTGATGGCCGGATTGTGGCCAAATGGAGTGGGCGACAGGCATTTAAGGCGAAATTTATGGACTAGATTCTTGAAAATCTGCCACCAATCTAGCATTAATGGGCTGAAAGTGGGGGAATGGTAGGATTTGAATTCAAAGGGCCCTATAAATTACAAGTGGATGTCTAGTGAAAAACACTTGGAGTTTTGAAAATTTAGTTGTTGCGCTATCAGGTGTATATGGATGGTGCAAATTTTGAGGCTTTGAGAGCAAGTTCAATGTTTGAGAGATTGTCGAAGGAGAATCCGGACCTCTTGAATCTAATGATGTCGACACCCGAGGAAGCCACACACAAAATTGAGTTAGTAGAAGCTGCCCCAGAGAGTGTTAGAGTGGTAGTCAAAGACCCTAAATCACCCAGAACGCTGAGACCAAAGAAGGATAAGTAGACTAGGATCTCGGTGCGCGTCTCACCAAGAAACCCAAGGAGGACCAAGCTCACTTCGTAGGAAAATGGGAAGGACATTAATCTGAAAGAAGATGAGGAAGAACCAGAAGAAATCATGGTGGATGAGGAGGATTTGGAAATCGAAGTTGAAACCTGGGTTGTGGACCCTATTACCAGGTTACCATAATATGTTCCTCCATGGAAGGGCAAAGCCAAGTGCCAAAGGACATAGACAAGAGCAATAGCTCCTTGCAAACTTTGTTGCTCCAGGATGACATTTTTTTTGAGGGACCACATTGTTAGGACATAATCATTGAAATCCCAGCCCTACCTAAAAGGGGTTGTGGCTCATTGAGCTGTGGATAGATCTATTGTAGCTGTGTTGGATAGAGGAGATGCTTTCTTCCCATGTTCATGGATGCTTCTAGTTGTACATGCGTAGAATGCGTATGATCATCCTATTGATGACTTCTGTTTGGCCATAAGTTTGGGGATGGAAATCCATGGACTTAGTGCCTTTGGTATCAAACATCGACAAGAAACTTGACCAAAATGCACTTACTAATCTATTGTCATGATAAGAGATAATGGAATTTAGGATCCCAAAGTGTACCCGCACTTGCTCAAAGAATAGCTTATCACTCGCCTCCGTTGTGATACTCTTCTTGGAGGATTCCATAATAACCATCTTAAAGAATTTATCGATGACCAAGAAAACGCAGTCATTGTCATGCTTAGTAGAAGGAAGGCCTGACATGTAATTCATAGAGATGGATTCCCAAGGTCCACTAGGAGTAGTCAGAGGAGTATATAGGCCTTGCTTCTTGATGGTTGGTTTGGGGGTTCCATTTCCTTGCTTCAGATTCATAGATCCAAAGTCTCGATTCTTCTGTTTAAACTTCAACTCAACCTTGATGTCATATTGCTATGTCATTTTGAGCAAGGATATTTCTAGGAACTCCATATCATCCTAGATGTACTTATGTAGATAGTTGCTTTATTTGTGTACCAATTTTTTCTCAGAATCCTTGATACCCAACTTAGTGAGGAGGGTATGGAAAATATTTGTGAATTTAAACACATCTTGGCCCCTTCCCTGTCATACCGTGGTTCACTTTATGTCTTTATATACATAGCTCCCAGCAGGGTAATATTGTTCCTTGATGACATTTTAGAAAGAATCCCAAGTGGGTGCAACTAAAAATAGTGAGGATCCCCTCTCGTCCTTTTATTCATAGTAGGTTTCGCACCAGTCCTTGACATGTGGGGCGACTTTGAGGAGTGAAAAAGTAATATTTTTCTTATTGGAAAATTCATGAATTTAAAAATATCCTTCCAACAGATTCAACCATTTATCTACGACATTTACATCTATTTTTTCCTCAGATATGGGAATATCTAAGTTACATTGTAACTTAAAAAGAGTGGTGTCTCCAGAGCGGCTGCTGGATGATGATGTGTGGCTTGTAAGTAGTTGTTGAAGGATCTGGTCAAAGTTATCCATCATCACATTCCTATGTCATTCGAGGGATTCCTCAAGAGATATTTTGAAAGGATATCGTGTCCCATCATCCTTCATTTATTTCACCATGGGGGGATTTGCAAGGCTGGTCCCTTAAAGGTTCAATCAAATCGAGCCCTAACTCCTTATACCTTGACCTCGTTGGGGATATGGAAAGAAAAATAGAGAAATAAAACACTGCTTTGATACCACTGATCCAAACTTAAATAGGAACACAAAAAATTATAGATATAACCATAAGTACATAAGTGTACGAGAAATAACACTTCATTTCATTAATATCAAAATACTGAAATTTTCTTACAAACAGAATGGAAATAAACTAGCTCGGGCAATGGTTTCTTATATCTGAGAAGAGATGTGGAATATACATGCCTCTAAAATATGTTACAATGAGACTCCAAGGCCTATTTATTATTGAGAAACAATGGAAAACCCTAGACATCTACAAAGCTAACACTAGGAGATGAAGTCCAAAAATTGTGGGCCTTGTTTGGGTAAATCAATTTCCTGGGGTCGTACCTTTAGCATACAATCTCCATTTGGATATTATAATACATCATTTTGAATATCTCAAAGAGTACACCAAATACAAAAAGGTAAGCCTAATTTGGAGTTTTTTTCTCTCTCCATTTTCCTTAAAAACGTTTTTTAAGGCCTCAAAACGGCTCCAGAAGTTCAGGACCCGAAAAACTGTGAAAAATAGTAAACTCTTCTATAATTAAGGAAACTGAAAAACTGAAAGAGACAATGTTGGGGGTCCAAGTGGAATAGGATTCTGGCCATCAATATCCTCCTATATCACATTAGATACAAGGATATTTCATGGAATAAGTTTTAAAAGTATTTTAGGGAGAAGTACATGTCAGAAAAGTATTATGACAACAAGACCAAGGAATTTCACTAGATGAAGTTGGGGTAGCTTACTATCGATGAGTAAAAAAATATTTTTTTTTTAACTACTGAGGTATGTACCATACATCAAGAATTAAAAAGTGAAAATGAAAAGGCACCTCAGTGGGTTATCTCAAGAATTCAAACATAGGAACAAGCTTGATGAGCCCAAAACATTAGAGGATATTATCTGGAAAACTAGTTACAGTTACAAGAAGTCCAAGGATAAGGATGAGAACAAGATTGATTGGAAGAATAAATATTAGAGAAATTTCAAATGGAAAGCATCAAAACCTTACGAGCATAAGCATGTGGGGAGAGGTGGTCTATTCACCACTCCTACCAAATTTGATTTCCAACAAACATTTCCTAATAACATAGATCATTCTTCTAAACCAAATGGAGAAAAATCCAAGGGGTATAAGAAAGCACCACTTTAGTCATAACTATTTTGTTTTGATATCCTTTTTCCTCCATTTTCCTCTTTTTCATCATCACTATCAACTCAATAAAAGAAGTAAATCATAGATTTTGATAAGGTAAAAACTCTTCTATGTATTATTTTTCATATTCCTTAATGTGCCTTATTGTTATGTTAAAGATTCCATTAGCTACAGAATTAACATGATTTTGCAGTTATTTTATAAATCTACATCTACCTCCTGGTTTGTAGGGTTCTACTGCACCAATGAAGCAAATAAGCACATGGGTGATTGAGGATTGATCGCTTCATGGATCTCCTCCTAGTCGCTTGAGCTAATTCACTGAAGGAATCACACAGTGGAGCGGTCAAAGGAATAGGTCAAACATGTAGTAGTAGAAGTCTACATCATGTTTCTCTGATATTCTTACCAAATAACAAATTGATGAGATAACGATTTTTCTGTTTAGTTTCAAATTTGAATAAGGATTGATTAACAGAACTGTAGGTGTAGAAGTTTCAAACTATTGAGCACACATTTTCATATATAATTATGTATTGTCTGTAAAGGATAGGGAGGACGTAATAGTTAATCTCTAAAGAATTGTGAAACAAACCTTTGTTCTCGTATTAATTGAAGTTACCTTTGTGTGATTCCATGTGTATGTGAGTGTGATTTACACCTATTGGATGCGAAGGGCCCCTATAGACAGTCAAAATTTTATTTTATTTCATTTCATCTCTTTATGTTGTTTTCATTTAATCACTTTTTGTTATTGCATTATCAGTGCATTCTAGTTTAGTTTCATTACTTCGTTGTTTTCATCATTTTGTTATAAGTTAGTTATTCCGTTTACCATTTCGTTATTTCGTTTGCGCTTACATTCATTTAATGGTTTAGTTATTCAAAGTTTTTTCTCTTAATACATTCATTGTTTTAATACTTTTAGAATTAGAAATTGTATCTACTCTATAGTAAGTAATTAGAATATTATTTTCATGTTCTCTAGAATCAAAATATGTATATATTTTGTAGAAAATATTTTGAAGAATCATTAGAATAATTTGAATTTCAATACTCTGTTTTATAGCAACAAGGTGTTTAGATAAGTTCATAATTTTAGGATAAACATCATAAGATATTTTAGGATGGTACTCAATATAGATATGACCGGGTAGATTAATCTAACAGTGGCTTAACTTACACATATTAATTTATAGAAATATAACTCTAGTTGGAATCTAGATAACAATGAAAATCCAAAAACAAACATAACCATCATCTTACAAACTAAAGGAAAGGCTTCTAGCATATATACTGCACCTGCACTTCATAATTTTACCAACTCTGGTCGATAATTTATGCTTGCAATTTAAGAACATTAAATTGACCAAGCATTTTGGCATCATTGTCGGGGAAGTGTAAATAGAGGCCTTAAAAAAAATCAAATAAAAACATGATATGCATACGGAAAGAGACTCTAGAGGTAGGTTTGTAGGTCGAGGAAGAAGTTTAATTCCTACATCATTGATCACTCCACCATGACCTCGTAGTGCCACACAATCCACAGAAACTCAAATTCCATCCATATCAGGCCAATATAGACTTCATGGAGTGTTAAGATCCGGAATCCCATCTAAAGGTTCACCGAATTCATCAATAGAGGCTGTAACAGAAGTAGATCCTACATCTCCAACAAATGGAATAATTTTTCTATCCTCAACTGGAGAACAAATTCTAGCTCAAGATTTGGAAGTTCCTACTGAAGAATATGAGGAAGAAACTTACTTTAGACCATTGATAGATGAACTAGGAGAAAAACTAGATAATCGTGTCGCAGAACCAGGTATATATTCTAAGGAATCCATCATGGCCAAACAAGGAGAAGGAGAAGTACACAGTCAATGGTGAACAACATAAGATTGGTGGTGGAGGAGGAGGAAACAATGGAGGTGGTAGAGGTAGAGGAAGAGGAAATCTAGAACCTTTTGGGTTCCCTATAGGCTTTATGAGGATATAAAATTAACAATGAAAAAAATCTCGCCTTCTATTCTCCCCAATTTTCATGGAATAAGAAGTGAAGACCTGGAGACATTTCTTTTTGAATTTGAAGTATTATGTAGATCATATGATTATTTACATGATGCTTAAAAGCTAAAATTGTTCCCTACCACCTTAAAGGATTCAACATTAAAATGGTTCATGAGTTTAGAAACAAATTCTATAAGGACATGGGCACAAATTAAAGATGAATTCCTAGAGAAATATAAGGATTATTGTATGCCTCATAGCAATAAAGATGTAGTCTTAAAAATGGTACAAAAATAAGTTGAGAATCTTGAAGACTTTGTCAAAATATTTGTTTATACTATCAAAAGGGCGAAAATGAATAATCTGGATGAGGAAACTTTGAAAGCTCTCTTACTCAAATCCATTAAAGATGAGTAGATTGATATTCTAAATCTAATTGGAAAGAGAGATATTTCGCAGTTACCATTTGTAGATATTTGTGATCTATGTGTACATATTTCAAGAGGTAAAGAAAGAATAGGGATGTTGGCTCACTAAGATGTCTTTTTATAGGTAATCCCAATCCCTACATTCGTTGTCAACCCGAGGTAAGTATTTTTATCTCAAGAGTGTCAGCAAAATATATGCAGTGAATATAGAGGTTATCTAATGATGAATCATTTCAATCACTCATGACTAATTATTCAATTCAATTCACACAAATATTGAAAGAACTATCTATGGAAGAAATACTCTTGACACGCCATGCAATTCCATGCAACTTGTTCCGAAATCAATTGAAACTGAATGCAAAGAAGAATCACACTTAGAATTATTTAAATAGACATAAGGCTAACTTAATCAAGGAAATAAACTATAACTATTGAACAACATGGTTAATCTATAGAAACCCAAGTTAAATTAGAATTCTGAATTGAACACCAACAATAATTGAACAACAATCAGTAATTGAACAACAAACAACAGTTGAATGCGAAATAGTGATAAAGGATTTCTAAATGGAAAACGATTTATATTTCAATCTGTAGAATTTAATCAACCTTATCTCCAAGATCTATGATAATCATTAATTTGAAATGAACAACAATCTTCTATTAACACTAATTCACTCATTCCAATCAAAGCTCTACTTAAGTATGTCACACGGCTTCACTCTAAATCTAATTGAACAACAATATCAATCAATATCACAAATATTTATGATAAATGAAATAACCAATGACTAAACATTTAAATCAATAGCAAAGGCTAAATACAAAAACTATAACACAAGGGAGCAGTAGAACTTCTCATGACTGGACCAAAAGTCGCCAGAAGCCTCCGCTTAATAAGAACTCAGAATATGAAGATGTATGAAACATAATCTTCTTTTATTAATGCAAGTAACAGCTTACAAAAGTCACTAAGATAAAAGCGTATATGTTTTCAAAAAGAATAATTATAGATTATAAAAGTCTGAACTATCTCTAATTTCCTTTTAGCCCTATATATAACATAAAACAGTAACTAGAAAAAAGTGAATCCTCAGGATCCCCTTTCGTAATACATAATCTAATCATGTGATAAAATAGCATTGTTCGAGCTGATCTCCTACTTCCTTGTCTTCCCAAGACGATGTATCTTTTCCCTTTTATGGCCTCGTGTTGTTCTGTTAATTGAACGACTTTTGTCCAGTTCACATCTCTGAACACAGAGATAGTAAAAAATTAGTTTCTTGTACTAGATTTTCCTATTCTATCACCAAATGCTTTCATCCAACTTTATTCGATATTTTCCTCATTTTAATCTATAAAAAAAGATAATCATATAAGGATGAATGGTAAATAAAGAATTTTACGAAGAGAAATCATACCTTCTTCCTGTCCCAACATACTCCCCAGCTTACCTTTTTGCATGTCCACATGTAAGCGAGTAGTTTAGATGAAATTGAATTAGAGAATAAGCATCATATACTTCCCCCTTGTACTTCCTAAAACCAAATTTCTACTTTGGGACAACAAAAGCCTGGGTTACCTCTTGATCCTTCAAGTTATGGCCATTGCTGTATTGATTAGGAGGATACCATATGATTGAGGGTCTGTAACGACATCCTATCCAATTAGGCCCCATTGTTAAAATCATATTACTATATTTATAGAAACAAGAAGAGGTGGCTTGGAAGTTTCGATATCCAAATGGCTCTCAGTTACTCCCAGTGTTATTGGAGACTTCCCACCTATGTCTTGACGCAGACAAGGCTTCTTCCTTAATGTCCTGGAAATATTCCTTTCCGGCCTGAATAATATCAGTATGGAGTGGCCCCAATTTGCCTACAGCACTGGCTCACTGCATAAATTGTTTATGCTTGATAGATAGGAGTAATGGTTGTGTAGGCTCCCCTATGACCCATAGGTCAATTCCATACTCATGTTTTCTGAAAGTGTTGTGAGCCTTTGCCCACTTGAGTTGGTTGATGGCAAATGAGAGGAATGCCTAAAATTGGATGTCTCCTATAAAAGGGCTAGGGTGGTTGTCCCTGTCGTCTTCTAAAAACAAATTATGCATATAGAGTTCACAGAGGAGGCGTTGAACCTTCTCATCGTGCTCTATGAATCATTTGATAAAGTCAGGAGTGGTTTTGATTTCCACCAGTTTTCCAACCTTAGTGGCCTTGAATTTTAGCAAAAGGTATATTTCCATGAGAAATAAGGCATAATTTGTGGCAGGGGCTTGGTAGAATAGGGTGTCTGGATAAAGAGAGCAAACAGTCTCCATTTTCTCTCTAGCTCTTTGCAATTGACCCTTTAATCTTTCAACCTTCTCTTTCTCAGCCTTATATTGAGAAAAGGTCTCATCTTCAGTCATAGTAAGTGCTTCAATATTCTTCCTTAACCCTTGATGTTCCTGCAGAGGGACCACCTTTTCCTTATGCTAAGCCAATTTCTATTGAACCGCCAATAGGTCATTCTGCAATTTTCTGCTGACAACCTCTCTTACCAAGGGGGTGTAAAGGGGTGTCTCATCTTTTTGGACCTCTCCATCCTCGGTCTCCATAGGGTCTGTCTGCACAACAGCTTCAACTACTTCTTGAATTATACAATCAACTCGAACATCTTCTTCAACATCTGTTTGGACAACCGTATCCACAGTGGGGTGGTCCGTTTGGGTTCCCTGCGAAAAAATACAGGGGCCCTCAGTTTGCATGGAAGTGTCTTCTATCATAGCTGGCTTAGTCTGGGTTTCTTTTGGATAGACCACAAGAAAAAAATTTCGAGTCTCAGCATCCTTCCCAAAACATTGTTCTATTTTCGTTACTATAGTTTCCATTTCCACTTTCAATTTCCTGGTTCGGGTTGCCTCTTTTAACCAATGTTTCAGCTACGTGATTACTTGCTTCTGTTTTCTATACTTTCTAAGCACCTTTCTAAGCCTATCTCTATAGGAATTATTTACTATAGGGCCTCCATTTGATGGTGGGTTAGCTGTATTATCCTCTGTTTCCTGTATAGGTTGTACTATGTCAGCATTAAGGATGTTTCCAATTGGAACTATGCCTTCAGGTGGAATTTCTCCTTCTAGCTCATTGTTATTATGTATTTTGTTTTTAGGAGAGCCTAATTCAATGGTATCTCTTGAACAATTATCATTCTCTGGGTCTTTCCCAGGTAGGCCTTGTCCTCAGGGTACTTTGAAAAGGGAGTATCACCTGGTTGATTAACATCTCCCAGGTTTTCATCTTTAGGGTTTCCTTTTGCTGGGGGGTCCACTGGAACGGTGCCTACTAGCTATGTTTCTTCACTACTGGCTTCTCCTTCGTGTACCTTGGATTCGAGGGGTGTTTCCATAGAAGGAATTGACTCCCTCTGCTCCTCCATGGCATTAGTGAATGGTTGGGTTTGCTCGCTACCAAGGGTGTCAGCATGGACCGACCTATTAGGGGTACAATTCCGTTTTTCAATGCTCCTTGGTTGTTCTCTACCTTTAGCAAAAATTTCAATTCTTCCCAATACGTTGACCAATTCCTCCTCATAGTCTTGCAAAGGGGAGTCTTGTGGACTAGGAGGAGATGTTCGGGATGGTCCAGCTTCCTCTGCTTAGATTGTGATGTGTTATTGGGCTTTCACTCACACAGAGTGCCTACACTTTGCTGGTTTTAAGGGTGCGAAGTAATTATTTCTCTTTAATGTTCTTTTCGGTCCTCGGGTTCTTGGCCCTTGCTGCTCTGTTTCCACATTTTCTGGGGGTGGAGCCAAGGTAGTATCTATGATACTATCCCATGTCAATTGTTGTTGGGCTAATCTATTTGTGATAGTTAATTTAATTAACCCATGATGGCTAACTACACTGTGTGGGTCTTTAGCTGTCCTTACCCATCGGGCGACATCATGTAACAGGGAATTTAGATAAAATGGTAAATTAACTAAAATTCTTTATTTTAAAATGGCTAGAAGTTTCATTTATCGAGGCTTTACCACATCGTGTCGACCATCGCAGGTGATGTATCTTTGGACGATGACCACCAGTTCTTGCCACATTTGCTATAACGCTGGAGGATGAATTCCTTTCACTGCTTGTACCGGTCACTCGCCCGGGTCCTGGAATACTTCAATTGTGCTGTATAAAAGGACGCATTTATCTATCCATTTCACCCCCTCTGCCGGAAGTCCAATGACTTCGGCTAGGAATTCTTCAGAAACAATCATGCTTATACCTTTATCCACTGTGCTACTGTTCTACAAATTCTGTAGAAATTCCAGCATTAACTCCTCATGAAATCCCTGCAATCTATTTAAATATTGCATCCAACCAATGCATTTGAGGATTTTGTGAGCTTGATCCGATACCATCAACACTGGAGGTTCACTGTGGATAGCTCTTCCACCCATCGCTACTGCACCTGAGGCTGATTCACATGTATGCAATTGTGTTTTACCTCTATAATTCAGAAGATCAGTAATGTATGTTACAACAATTAACAGGGAAATGACATTGTTTGGACAATTATTATCATTTTTAGCTAAGTAATTCGTCTTATCATCCATACTTAACGCAGGAACATAAGTTCAAATCCCCACCATAATGGTTGCCATTCCTCGTCCAATTGGAAATTCATGCTAATTATTACACATTCATACTCATTATGTGGTTCGTACTTCGGAGGTAATCTGAATGATTTTCCCACAGTTATCCATAACTACGATATGTGTTGTGCATACGTAGGTCATCCCCCCTCTGACGAGAAAAGGGTGTCCATGTCCTTTTAGCACGCAAAAAACAGGTAAATACATTGATGTGAAATAAATGCCGACAACCAATCTAAAAAAAACGACACACAAATTAGTAAAGCAATTAAGCAATATTCATTGTTGGACGTGAATTGGCCAAATCGAAAATCAGCAATTTGTAATTCATTATGTCAAAGATCTTCACCATGAGCTGTATTAAGCACATCATCATAATCGGTGGTATGTGTTTAATGACTGTCATTTAATGATTGGACATATGGAAGATAATGAATATATATTAAAGTCACCATGTTATTCGGCTTGTAAAAGTGTTGCTCAAATGGAAATTCTCTTTAGAAACAAATCCATTAGTGATAAGAACTAAATTACATATGGCAATTTAAGGTGATACTCCAATACCACAAGCAGAGCCATTGCTTCCAGAAGTCATTCATAGCTTCAACAGGGTTGCTTTTTAACCCCGCCCCCCCCAAATGAGCCAGAGTCCTTCTTACAGTTAATTCTTCTTTTGTTTGTCATAAAGAGACTACTATGTTGTCATGGTCACCAGATAACCATAGTTTCACTCACCAAGGTGTAACAAAGTGATCAAGATGGCTCATTATAAAACCAGCTCACAAAAAGATAGAAAAGATCGATCAACGCCTTATAGTTCAGCCTCTTCGAAGGGGGCAACCTCCTTTAAATTACATAAATGAACAATTCTTGGATGATACAAATGAAAATACCTCCTTTCTATATAGGAGTCTAAGGAGTCATAATGTAATCAGACTCGACATAACAATAATAATGTAAGGGCATAATAATAACAATAGTGGGTTTCTATGGGGCACAATAGTAACAATATGGGGACTACATGGGTACAAAAATATAATAAGGGGGTTGTACTAATAACAATTGATGAGGGTTACACTCAGTAGTATAGGGACCTAACATGCCCCTCTCTTCAATAAAGTGTTTGTCCTCACGCTTGAGATTTCTTGATGATTCTTATTAAAAAATTCTTGTCCTCCCATGTGAATCTTTAGTAAGGGAAGTTCTTCCACTTTGATGAGATACTCTGAATTGATTGATTCTTTGTAGCTGTCAGTTCTTGTTTCTCTGACTGCTCCAGGTTCCAATATGATTTTTCTTTCCTCTTCAATTTCTGGCAATATTGTTTGAATTGGGATCTTTTGCAACTTTTGAATAAGTGGCCATAATTCTTCGTCCTTCTTCCATTCATCCCTTGCTTCATTTATCCAATCTGGTTGGATAATAGAAATAGCACAAAACAATGCTTCCACATCCTCATCCTTTCTTGAGAGTGCATTTGTAACAAAATTTTGCTTCCATTTTCTATAGATGATGTCAAAGTCATAACCCATCATATTTGTGACAATTTTTTCTATTCTTCTAAAGATAATAGTTGTTCTAAAAAGTATTTAAGACTATCATGATCCATTTTTACCTTGAAGTGTCTTCCCATTCAGTAAGGTCACCCTTTCTTAAGTGCATGTAGTATTGCCAACATTTCCTTCTCATAAATAGCTTGCTTGAGATGTAGCAGTAAAAATACCCAATCAACTACATCAAAACATTTTTCACTACGATGTTGATCTAACTGTTATTTCATTCGATTTTGCACCAAAGTAGCATTATCCTTTAAAAGTTGGAGAACTTGTTGATGCTCGATGTGATCTTTCACTGCTTGAACCATTTTCTTCTTGATATGCCCTTCTATCTTTAGAATTTTAGGAGTGGTAATTTCTTCCAATCCTTTACAAGATATGGTCAGATTCATTTCTTGATGCTCGATGTGATCTTTCACTTCTTGAACATTTTCCTTCTTGATATGTCCATATATCTTGATAGTTTGACAAGTGGTAATTCCGACCAATGAATTACAAGATATGATTGGATTCATTTCTTCTTTCTTGAAGTGATCTTTCACTTCTTGCACCTTTTTCTTCTTGATATGTCCTTCTATCTTGAGAGTTTGAGGAGTGGTAATTCTTGCCAATGCTTTACAAGATATGGTCTGATTCATTTCTTCTTTCTCTGGGGTTGGGTCCTGGCATATATCCTCTTCTTTTGATATTTCTTGATCATTTTCTTGCTCCTCTTCATACTCTATGTGAAATAATTTCTTCTCAGCACACTTATGACCTTTAGTGCATTTGCTATCAAAATTGTAACAAAGCCCTTTTTCTCTTTTTTCTTCCAATTATTGTGGTGTAAGCCTTGTAGGTTGTGGAATGCTAGGAGAAGAAACACTTCCATAATTATAGTCATGAGTGGTGGGATTCCTTGTTTTCATAATTTCGCTTTCAATTTTTCTTGCCAACTCGAATGCCTCCTCCAATGAATCAGTGTCCCCAAAATGAACCTCATGTTGAACGTTATCCTTTAAAGTCCCTATGAAGACATCAATCCTTTGCTTCTATGGAATACAATTTACCCTTCTATTAAATTTTTGAAAGTCTTCAATGTGATCTTTCATTGAACCCTTATGTTTGAGATTTATCAATTGGATAAAGAAGGAGTTTCTCTTTGTATCTTCATAATGTGCTATCATTTCCTCTGTGAAAATTGACCACATGACAAGTGGTTTACGAGAACAAAGCCCTTTATACCATACAAATTGATTTGGTTATAAATAATTAGATGCAATACATACCTTTTGTAATAGTGTTACACCATGTAGATCAAAATATTTCTCCATCTGTAGTATCCAATTTACCGGATCCTTGCCATCAAACTTCCTCATATCGCCTTTTCTTGATTTTAGGAGCTCGATCTTGAAATGACTATAAATTTGTAATTTCAGTTCTTCCAATTCTAAAATTGGGACCTGCAGTAGCCCTATGCGTCCTCTTTCTAATGCCACCAGTGTTATCCAAATTGGATTCTCCAAGGAAGAGTTATGCCAAATCTCCCACAGTGACCTAATTATAGATTAGTTCAGTAAAGTGAACTTGTACGACGTGCCACGTGTCACTATTTCCACCTTTGGCTTTAAAAAATATATACAAGAAGCTACAGTCCGTTCTCTCTCTATACCTTCTTATAAAGTTTCAATCCGATGCTCAGAGATAAAGTTATGACAACTTTCCCCAGGTCACTTGTTTGAAATGTAATTCAGGAGTCTGCAAAAAGACCAACTTCCTCAGATCATATCTCCGTAAATATAGTGCGAAAAGCTCTAAAATTTGGATCCGAGGTTCAATACGATTTCCTCTAAAATGGATTTTTTTTTGCTTCTGAAACATAGCAGAAAAAAGTTATAGCGACAATTCCACAATGACCTATTTGGAGCAATGAAATCCTAGAATCGAAAGCTCTGATACCAAATGTTATGAAACAAGCTCACAAAAAGATAGAAAAGATAGATCAACACCTTATAATTCAGCCTCTTCATGGGGGAAACCTCCTTTACATTACATAAATGAACACTTCTTGGATGATACAAATGAAAATACCTCCTTTCTATGTATAGGAGTCTAAGGGGTCATAATGTAATCAGAGCCGACATAACAATAATAATGGTAAGGGCACAATAATAACAATAGTGGGCTTTTATGGGGCACAATAGTAACAATATGGGGACTACATGGGTACAACAATATAATAAGGGGTTTGTACTAATAACAATAAGGGGATACACTAGTAGTATAGGGGCCTAACACTCGTGATGAGACCCCCCGTTCTTCCAACATATTTAATTATCAAGAAGGTCATTGCCTTGGTTTGGTACCCAAGTTGGAATGTCCCCTGTTACATCCTTATGATCATGGTAGGTTGGCTTGTAATGAGACCCCCCATCTTATTTAGACAATGTTTTAAGCATTTTCATATTTTATTTTTCTTTTGGAATTCTTATTGTAAAAAAAGAGAGGCTCATTTTCTCCTTAAGAGTCAGGGATGGTGTAATAAGTAAAAATATGTCAAAGAAAGTGTTATATACTCTTATCCCCTTATCATTATATCAATGATTTTTATCCATTTGAGAGTATAAACATAAGCTATCATGGATTAAGAATAATGAATCATTTCATGATGTGTCCAAAGGAAAAGATGTCTAGGCAGTCATTCTAAAGATACATTGTATTAGCTTACGGATAAAGATAACCATGAAAGGATTTAGAAGTCATAATGATATTATTATTACCATTTTTACTTAGAGGAGGCACAAATCAATTGAAATGATGCTTATTTTCAATACAAAAGAAGAAGAGGAAATGGAATAATGATTAAAAAAAAAGAGGAAAAGTCACAATTTATCTTCTTAAAAGGTCCTGTTCAATCGATTGAATGACAATTGTTCAATCGTTTGATCGGTGAAATCAAAATAAAATAAAATGTTCTGTGCAATCAATTAAACGACAATTGTCCAATCATTTTCACAGAAAAATCAAGAGAAACAAAAGTGTTGTTCACTCAAGTGAATGACAGTCATTCAATTTTTTTGGACAATGAAAATCAATCAAAAACAAGAAGTGATGTTCAATCAATTGAATGCTAGTCGATCAATTGATTGAACGACGAATCAAGAAAAATGAAATGTGTTATTAAATCCATTGAACGACAGTCGTTTAATTGTTTGAACAACAAAAACAAAATAAAAACAAGAGTTTTGTTCAATCAGTTGAATGATAGTCATTCAATTGTTTGAACAGAAAAAGCAAAATAAAAACGAAAGTGATGTTCAATCAATTGAACGACGGTCATTAAATTTTTTGAACAATGAAAACAAAATAAAAACGAAATGTGATATTCAATCAATTGAACGATAGTCGTTCAATTGTTTGAATAGCGAAATAAAATAAAAACAAAAATGTTTTGTTCAATCAATTGAATGGTAGTCGTTTAATTGTTTGAACAATGGAATAAAAATAAAAATGAGTGTTGTTCAATCAATTGAACAACAATCATTCAATTGTTTGAACAATGAAATCAAAATAAAAACGAAAGTGTTGTTCAATCAATTGAACGACAATCGTTCAGTTCTTTGAACAATGAAAAAAAATAAAAACGAAATGTGTTGTTCAATTAATTGAATGAAAGTCATTCAATTGTTTGAACAACGAAATCAAAATAAAAATGAAAGTGTTGTTCAATCAATTGAATGACAGTCGTTCAATTGCTTGAACAAAGAAATCAAAATAAAAACGAAAGTGTTGTTCAATCAATTGAATGGTAGTCGTTCAATTGTTTGAACAACGAAAACAAAATAAAAACGAAATGTGTTGTTCAATCAATTGAACGGAAGTCATTCAATTGTTTGAACAACGAAATCAAAAATAAAAATGAAAGCATTCTTAAATCAATTGAATGATAGTTGTTCAAATGTTTGAGCGATGAAAACAAAGAAGAAAATGTGTTGTTTAATCAATTGAACGACAGTTGTTCAAATATTTGAACAGTGAAAAAAATAAACAAAAAAAAGAAGAAAATGTGTTGTTCAATCAATTCAACAGCAAACGTTCATTTGTTTGAACAAAGAAAAAGCAAAAAAAAGAAGAAATGTGTTGTTCAATCAATTGAATAGTACACGTTCAATTGTTTGAACAACAAAAACAAAAAGAGGAAAAAAGACTTCCAAACTATGTGAAATTTTATAAAAAAAAACTCTTATTTACATGGTAGTGCCTAAAAAGGGGTACGTACATTATCTACAATTTCTCAAGCAATTGAAATTTTTGAAGGAAAAGCTACTGGGTCCTCATTCCTTGCAGCTAGAATTTTCATGGAGGGTTCCTCGCGTACTTTCTCGCAGAAAGACTCCTTGTTAAGTGGTTGAGAAGAGAGGTGCACTCGATGCCCATTTACCTTAAAAGAATGGTCAGATCCATCGACGGTAGTCAAGGTAAGAGTACCATTATTATTCACTTCTTGAATCTCATAAAGGCTGAGCCATTTTGTTTACAACTTGCCCAGAAAGTATTGGAATCTGGAGTCGTACAGAAGTGCCCAATCCCCTTTTCGAAATGTTTTCTTCTTGATAAGGCTATCATGCCATTTTTCCATTTGTTGCTGAATTATTGCAGTTCTTCGCAAAGCAAGCAACTGAGCCTCATCTAGTTGGTTAATATGCTGGAGATGCTTGGTTTGGGCTTATGTTAAATCCAGCCCCACTTCCTGGGCCGTTCTTAGAGTATTTATCTCGAATTTGATGGAAACATTGGTTCTTTACTGAACATAAGTGGGTATGGAGAGTATCCTGTAGTATTCCTCCAAGTCATACAATAGGCCCACAAGGCCTCTAGCAGTCTAGCAGCCCAATCTCACTGGTGTGTTGAGACTGTCTTGGTCATAATCACTTATATAACCTTATTGGTGCTTTCAACATGCCCGTTTGCCTACGGGTGATACAAATAAGTGATCCTGTGCGTAATATGATGGTTTTTGAGAGTGGCAGTAATCTTTTGCCCTGTAAATTTCTTTCCCCCATCTGTGATCACTTCTTGCGGCAATCCATACCACACAAATAGCCCAAAAAGGAATTTAATCACTGCTTCCTCTGTGGCTCTTGGTAAATCTATTATTTCCACCCATTTTTTCACATAATCTGTGGCTAACAATATGTAGGTCTTCTAATTGTATGGTAGATGCAATGGACCCATGAAGTCTAATGCCCAATGCTCAAAGGAATTTATGAATAATTGAGGTTACAAAGGCATTTCATTAGGTTGGCTAGGCCGACCCATCCTTTGGCAACTATCGCAGGTCTAGGCATATTTTTTAGCATCCTTAAAAATAGTGGGCTAATAATAACCCATTTGTAATACCTTATGTCATGTCCTTCGATCCGCGAAGTGTCTCCCACAGGGTTTATCATGGAAAACCTTCAGAATTTCATGGATCTTATCCTCGCAGATACATCTGCGTATGCACATATCGACCCCTGTATGAAAAAGATATCCGCTTATCCAAGAGAATCGAGCACTGTGCCGAACAATCAGTTTTCTTTCTCTTGTCGTCAAATGTTTAGGTAGCTTCCCTAGTGCCAGATAATTTGCCACATATGTGTACCATGGCAACTTGGCTGCCACGACAAATAGGTGTTCATCTGAAAATTGGCCATCTACCACTAGTGGATCATTCACCTTCGGGATTCAAGATAGAAAATCAGCAACTAGGTTTTCCTTCCCAGGATGATCTTTAAAGGTAATGTTGAACCCCTAAAAAAGCAATAACCACCATGTTACTCGACCATTTGTGATCGGTTTATTAGCTAGGTACCGAATGGCAGAATGATCAGTGTACAAAAAGACTTGGTAGCTGGTTATATAGTGTCCAAATTTATTTATTGCATAAAAAACATCTAAGAATTATTTTTCTATCATTGTATAATTAAGCTCTATAGAAGTGAGATTTTTGCTAATATAATATATAGCATAAGGTTTCTTCTCCTCCTCCTGGCTAAGCACAGTGCCTATAGCTACATTTGATGCGTTCATGGAGATGTGGAAACGCAGCTCCCAGTTTGGTCCACGTAATACCGATGTTGTTGAGACCAGTTTCTTTAAACATGCAAAAGTTATGTCACACTTGTCAGACTAACTAAAATGAACATTTCAACTTAGAGAATATAAGGGTGCAACAATCTATCAATTTTTTTAATAAACCTATGATAATAGCCTGCATATCCTAGGAAACTACGTACCTATGTTTGAGTGTAGGGGGTAAGCAGTAAAAGAATTACCTATATTTTTGTTGGATCTACCTATATTCTTGCTGTGGAGATATAATGTCCCAGGATCACACCCTCAGTTATCATCATGTGACACTTGACATTGCTTAAACATAACCTGGTAGAAATGCATCGTTCTAAGATTTTTTCTAGCATTTGCAATGCTTGATCAAAGTCATCCCCATATGGAGTAAAGTCATCCATATATACCTCAAGACCTTCATTTATTAGGTCAACAAAGATGTTGAGTGTAGTTCTCTAGAACATGGCTGGGGCATTACATGAGCCAAATGGGAATACCCCGTATGTGAATGTGCCCTAGGGATAAGTGAAGGTTGTTTTATCCTCGTCTTTAGGGGAAATTTGAATTTGATTGTAACCGTTGAAACCATCTAAAAATGAGAACTACTTCCCTGCCAACGTATCAAGGACTTGATCAATGAATGGGAGGGGGAGGTGATCTTTTTGTGTGGCCTTATTTAGTTCCTGATAGTCTACACAAATATGCCACTTCCCATTTTTCTTAGGGATGACCACCAATGGAGAGACCCATTTACTGTCTGAGATAGGATAAATAAAATTTACATCTAGCAGCTTCTGAAATTCCTCTTTCACGATATCCTTCAGGTGTGGGTTCAACCTCCATTGAGGATGTCGGATGGTTCAAGCACCATTCTTTGTATAGATGTGGTGTGTACATAGTTGTGGGTCTACCCCTTTCATATCAGGATAATCCCAAGAAAAAGCCCCTTTATTTTTCTGTAATACCTGGATAAGAGTATGCTATTGTTCTCTATCCAGATTATTATTGATATTTAGAACTTTTCTTGGCTCGATCTCAACGAGTTTGCTGTTATGAACAATAATCATATGAATATGCTGGTCATTTGTATCGTTCAGGGGATCTTCCATGGCTTTGTTATCAAGGATTGCTTTCAACATCTAACATTGTACATTACTCACATTAGCTGGCTAATTTATAAAATTAATGATAATGTCATCTTTGGTCTGATCTTTAAATTCAAATGCCTCTTCTACTATGAATGGTGAACGGATGTTCTCTTCCAGGTACACTAGTGGATGCTTACATATTTTTACAATGGGCAAAATTGGCCCGGCAGGAGGATATAACACTAGATTTTTTATAGCATCCCCCTTTTTAATAGTCATGTTGCTTCTCGGCAGCCAATATATGCATCAGCTATTGCCAGCCAAGGTTGGCCCAAAATCAATGGATGCCCATCCAACCTACTCCTTGGGTTTATAACCAGGAAGTCTATTGGATATTCCCATGAGTTAACAGAAACTGTGATGTCTTGTAAATTCCCTTTTGGTCTTACCACCAACCAGTCAGCAAGTTCTAATAAAGTGGTGGTTGGTTCGACGACTTTAATACCTAGTGCTCGACAAGTTTTATTTGTTAATATGTTAATGGCGGATCGTAGATAAACTAGTGTATTTGGAAAAGAGAGACCATATATCTGAACTGTTACCATGGGGCTTCCAGGATCTTCATACTTTATTGGAGTTTCCTCTCCCAAGCGTAAATAAAATAATGTTCCTACCGCATGGATAGTGGATCAGGCTTTTACCTTTCTCACATGATTCTTTACACACAAATCCTTGATTGTTTTGGCATAGATAAGAATGTCTTGAATGGCCTACCCTGATTCCCCTACAAGATTGAAATCAGGGTAGGCGATCAGTTGAGGTATTTTTATTCTTTCGGGGAATAGAGGAGAATTGATTATAAGTTTTTCAGGGTCATCATGTGGATGTGTCCATTCCCCTTGCCTTGGTTCAGTATTATTTACAGGTGGTGGAATATGTACAGGTGGAGTTACACTTTCAAATGAAGGCTAGTCCATGTTTTCCTTAGGGGTGATGACACGTCCTGACCTCAATCTGAGCTCATTACATTCTTTCTACTCAATATCATACTTTGGGTTTTCAATAATCTGTGCCAAATGGACTCGTCTATTATTAGGATTCAAGTTTTGCTGAACTAGTAACTGTGGTGTAGAAGAGGTTAAGAATTCTGTTGTAATATATAAGGAGCTGACAATGTGGGTTGAGGGTGAGGGCCTATCCCCATAGGTACATTGGATATATTGAGAGGTTGTTACCAATTTGTAGACTAGTTTGGATTTTGAAAGGTGGAGGTAGGCCACTGGGATTGATAAGGATTGCCTTTCCAAACAAGAATAAAAGGAGAATTTAGGTAACCATTTCCTGGAAAGGATTGTGTTGCCTAGGATGTCATAGGGAATGATGGGCTCTACCAATTTAGGTAGGGAGATTGGCCTTTCTAGGTTGCCCCAAGGTTCTGTTGTTGATTAAACTATGAGGCAGGGAAGAATTGGGGTGCGTCTTGTGACATACATGTACGTTTAGCTTGCCATTGTCAACATTGGTTCATCAGATATACCAATTCTCTTTCTTCCTCTTCTTCTTTGAATACTGATTTCAACCCAGGTAATGATGGACATTGTTCAGTGTTGTGATATTTAGTACAGATGGCACACGTATGAACCATGTCTAATGGGCATTCCCGTTTGTTGTGCTTCTTTTGACAACGTGGGCAGAAGATGGCCAAATTTTGTTTTTCTAAAGCCTGTTTTTGTTTAGCCTGTAGGACATCCAACTGTCTTGTAAGAGTGCCCAGGATGTCCATCTTAAAATCTTCCAGAGGTTGCCGATCTCCATTTGTGTTACACCTACACTATTTGGTTTGCTTCTTCTGCTCATTGGATCTCAGCTTCCTGCTCCTGTGCATGTGCTTCCTCATGAACACCTGATACACAAACAAATAATTTCATCATAATCTTCATGATAAATATCTCCTTTTCCCATTAAGTTTAGAGTTTCTTCCCATTCCTCTTTCATTCCTTTAATTAAGATAGCTCTCAAGACTTCTTTTGGTAGGGCAGTGTGTGGAGACCTTTGCAAATTATAATCAAATCGTTCTTCATATTCTTCTAATGTTTCATTATCTTTGGCAATCATCTTAAAAATCTCATCTTTCAATTCCCTAGTTTTACAAAAGTCCTGGTATCTTTTCAGGAAGGAGGTTTTCATTTCATCCCAAGAATTGATAGTCCACCCACCTAGACCCATAAACCATCTTAGGGCAACCCCTTTCAGAGTGGAAGGGAATAGTTTTAGCTTTTTGGGGTCGGTGGTATAGTCATACTCTCTACAAAGGACATAAAACTCAAACAAGAAAGCATCAGGATCCTCTGTGATCATCCCATGGAAACTTGGGATGCTCTACAGAGGAATAGCTTTCATAGGAGCATTGGCCACCCGGTCGACTATGGGGTACTCTAATGTTGAGGTTTAACCTTCGGGTGGCTGATCTGCCATTTGGTCAAAGATGTTCCAATAATCTTCGAGGACTTCATGGGGTGCTTCTAGAGTAAGAAAAGAGTTACAAACCCGAGATGGATTTGCAGCACTACCTAGGTCTGGGTTAGCAGAAGATCTTTTTTCAAACTTTTGTGGTTCTATTTTAGTAGCCCCACTAGTTTCTCCTTTTACTTCTCTTAAGTTACAATATTTTCCCTCTTGTAGAGTATCAGAGTGTAAACTTATTGTAGCTTGAAAACTCTATTCTAATCCTCCTACTTGGCTTTGAATCTCAGTGTGAGTTGCAGATGGTGAGCCTGGGATAACAACAGAACTTTTTCCAGGTATAGCCTAGAATCCTACTGACACTTGATTCTCTACTCTTCTTATGATTTAGTCTATAAAGTCTGTTCTCCCAAGGTTCACCGATCCTTTTGGTTTTGAGGGTTTTGGTGAAGGATTCTGCTCTTTTTGTATTTTTCCATTTCTAGTCATTCATAAAAAAAATTCCTATTTAACCTCTAAAGTTTTGTTGTAAAGCGGTCAAGTATGTAAGCACTTTACTTGCTAGGTATGCAGGTTCTTACCTTCCATTTTTAAAACCCAATTATTTCACGTCAAAAATAAAAAGAATCACTTGAAAAATTCTCCCCAGTAATGACGCCAAAATGTTGGCTCACTAAGATGTCTTTTTATAGGTAATCTCAATCCCTACATTAGTTGTCAACCCAAGTTAAGTATTTGTATCTCAAGAGTGTTAGCATAGTATATGCAGTGAATCTAGAGGTTATCTAGTGATGAATCAGTGCAATCAATGATGACTAATTCTTCAATTCAATTCACACAAATCTAGAAAGAACTATCTATAGAAGAAATAATCTTGACACACTCTACAATTCCATGCAACTTGTTCCAAAATCAATTGAAACTGAATGCAAAGAAGAATCACACTTAGAATTGTTCAAATAGAGTTAGGACTAGCTTTCTCAATCAAGGAAAGAAACTATAACTATGGAACAACACGGTTAATCTATAGCAACCCAAGTTAACTTGCAATTCTCAATTGAACAGCAACAGTAATTGAACAACAATCGGTAATTGAACATCAATCAGTAATTGAATAGAAAACAACAATTGAATGGAAAAATATCGATAAAGGATTTCTAAATGGGAAATGATCTATATTTTAATCTGTAGAAGTTAACCAGCCTTATCTCCAATATCTATGATAATCATCAACTCGAAATGGACAAAAATATGTTATTAACACTAATTCACTCATTCCAATCAAAGTGCTACTTAAGTACATCACACAGCCTCACTCTAAATCTAGTTGAACAACAATATGAATCAATATCAAAAATCTTTATAATAAATGAAATAATCAATGACTGAGCATTTAAATAAATAGCAAAGACTAAATAAAAAAATATAACACAAGGGAGCAGTAGAACTTCTCATTACCGGGCCCAAATTCGCCAAAAGCCTTTGCTTAATAAGAACTCTTTATATGAAGATGTATCAAATGCAACCTTCTTTCGTTAATGCAAGTAACAGCTTACAAAATTCACTAATATAACAATGTATATGTTTTCAAAAAGAATAATTACATATTATCAAAGTTTGAACTATCTCTAATTTCCTTTCGACCCTATATATAACATAAAAGAGTAACTAGATAAAAGTGAGCCCTCAGGATCAGGGGATCCTGAGGATTTCGCAATACATAATCGAATCATGTGATAAAGTAGCATTGTTCAAGCTAATCTCACACTTCCTTTTCTATGCAAGATGTTGTAGCTCTTCCCTTTATGGCCTCATTCTATTCTATTAACTGAATGACTTTTTCCTAGTCCGCATCTCTGCACACAAAGATAACAAAAAATCAGTTTCTTGTACTAGATTTGCCTGTTCTGTCACCAAATGATTTCATCCAACTTTAACCAATATTTTCCTCATTTTAATCTATAAATAGAGATAATTGTTTAAGGATGAATGGTAAATAAATAATTTTACGAAGAGAAATCATACCTTTTTCTTTTCCCAACAAGGGAAAAGTTCAAGGGATCCTCTTTTATCAAGAGTAAATAAATCTACGGTCGGGACAATAAGTAGGGTAGAAATAGGAAGTTTGCTTGATAATTTTAAAACATATATTTTAGGGAGTCCCAGTGAGCTAATTGAAACTGTTAAAATAAAAAATAAACAAAAAGTCATAAATGTTGCATTATCCATCTTTTGTCCTGTTGTGCCCTACAACAACCCCCCATTTCATATCATTAAAATTCCAAAAAATATAATGTGAAATGGGTCCCTTTTTAATTTTTGTTTCAAATTGGTATCAACTTAAAGTTCTATTTCACAAAAGGGCTTTTTAATAAAACCAATCAAAAAAACCCGATATAAAACGATTTACCTTTGTCATTGCGATAAAGCGATCGTAAGATCGCATATCGCAATGACAAAGAAAACACAATGTAAGGGACATATTGGTTTTCACTGATGCGAAATCGCTATCGAATATCGACAAAGAATAAAGTAACACGAGTAATGATCCTTGCTACAATGCGATGCGAAATCGGCAATCGGCAATCGGCGATAGCATCTAAAGCACAACTAAGCTTATCCTCATCCGATGCGATGCGATATCGCTATCGAAAATCGATGATTCACCATGCCCTCATCCTAAGCAGCACTACGAGCGATGCCCGACGTGATGCGATATCAGATATCGGCGATCAGGGATTCCAAGCAAAACCAATGCAATAACTTAGCATTTCCCCGATGCCTGATTTCGCAAAAGGTAATTGGCACAGTTCTCAAAGTAACAATCATAAAGGCAGTTTGATTTGATTTATTCGTAATTAAGGCCATATCCTTTGGAAAAGCCGCTCATCCGTGTTCAAACCGCCAAATTGCCCTAAGCATGCTTCAAATAAATCATTTATCCATTAATCGAAGCAATTTTAATTAATGAGACTGACAGGCCGTAACGACCATTTAATAAGAAAAGCAGGCTTGAAGCCATCCACGTATTTGATCCTACTAAAGGCCACCTTAATCGATTAAATTACTGTGGAATGCCGCCAAGATATATAATATATATATATTATATATAATAATAATATATAGTTTATATAATATTTCATTCTGTTCGATTCATGATATTGTTTCATGTGTTGCGCTTATCTTTCACTCTGCGTAGAATTCTTTTACAGAAACAGAAGAAAGTGGAATGGGAAAGAAATCCAAGAAGACTACAATGCCTACTGCTCCGCCAGCTGCAGGGCTAACTGTCGCTAATCCAACTGGGAAGAACAAAGGACTAATATCAGATACAACATGCTTAGGACTCCCCAAGACCACTTGGCAAGGGACTTATAATTTGATTGAGGCCGAAGGGCCAATGGTGATCGAAGTGGAGATTTTATGCGACAATACTAGCAAATCTGATGCCAATCTAAAAGACTTGGCTGACTCCTTCCTACACAGAATAGTGGCTCGGGAGCAGGTTCTTCTTTACACAGATGTGGTAAGGTGGGCACTCCAAGAGATCCCAATTATCAATAGACTGTTTGAAACTACAGATGGGAGGGTTTTCGGTTCGTTTCCAGCCGAAGACCTAAGACTAATGTATCACCTGCCACGAGAAGAGAAAAAGTATAATGCTACATTTTTGGAGAAGTTTCGAGCAGAGAACGAGACTGAATCTGAACCTATTCGAGGCTGGAGACAGAATCCAGCAAAACACAAGCATGAAACCTCGGGTAAGTACTCAGTTGACTCCTTGTGTTCACCTTACTGTTATGCTGGAATTATGATGTTTAGGCTATGGGGATTGCATGACTCTGCCAATATCACCATAGAAATGGTCACCCTAATTGAGGCAGCATGCAGTGGAGAAATCATGGTTTGGGCGGTCATATTATCCGACAAGATAGCCAAAGCCATTCTTGACTTCAGGTCTGACTATCGTGTCACAGAGAGGGTTATTCCGCCATTTTACTATAGTGCATATATTATGGATGTGTTGTGTTTTAATTCTGAATTTCCTGTATTGGGATGGAGGTGGACGTCGCAAGACCCCACACCCATTCACATATATCATCGAAAAATTTGGAAGACTAAGTTATAAGCACCACCTGTACCAAATCTGCAACGGTTTTATGTTACCAATTCATTATTCAATTTTTAATAAGCCTGCCCCAAAAATATTCCGAGCAAGCAGCGGGGTAGATTTGACTGCAGTAGCAAGTTGGTTTGGGGAGGAGAAATTCACCTACATCAGAGTTTTTGGCAGTCAGGCTAAGCCACATGTTCTACCACTTTACATCCCCGATAAGCTACTTGCCAGGGAGGTAGCTTATCAAATCAGCGCTGAAGGGGTTACCCAAACCCTGAAAAGAGCTAAAAAACATGTTTGGCCTTCTTTTTCATTGCGAATTGGAGTGTATACCCTCCATGATATCAAGCATGCAAAGAAGGAAGCCGGGAAAATGAATTTTCTCACCCTGGCTACTCTACCAAGGAGGCAGTATGATCCAAGAAAGATCACTTACAATGCGCTCGACCAGGCCAAATTGGCCAAGGTCGAGCACAAAGAAGACAAATTCGAAGATTTATTCGCATCATCCGAATCACTATATCAAGTCAAGTCACTTACCCGAAATGTTTATAATGATGAAGGGCTAGTTGAGTTTAACAGAATCAGAGAACAGAGGTTGCAAACTCTGCCTCTAGACCTGTTAGCAACTGTACCGACAGCAACCAGGTCAAGCGAGTCTGAATAGCGACATAATACACCACCTCCTACTACATCAAAACAGCAGGAGGAAATGCATAGCCAAAGGCAGGGGGTAACTCAGGAAAATGCACAGCGACAAGAAGAAACCCAATCAAAGACCCAAGAGGAGAGCAGCTCTAGAGATAACCATGATCCATTAGTTGATCCGAATTTGCTCCAGCAATGGAATCAATTCAGTACAATCATCAATAACTTAGAGTGCTCAAAATATGATGAGGTTTCAAAGGAAGGTGATACACAGGAAGCGACATCGAAACCGGTTTTGAGGTGAAACCACCGACCTACCCAAAACAACAGAACTAGAGATAATTCCTAAAGATCCAACGGGAGAGATCGTTTTCCAAATTGAAGAGATCCCCCCTTTAGATATATTTTAGAGCCCCAAGCATAAAGCCATCATAAAGTGACAAAGGAAAGGGAGAAGAACTGATCAACCTTCCCCATTCCCTGAATTAATAGTAATGGGCAATGTTGTATGGAAAGAGGAATTAAACCCCTCCAATGACTTAACCAAGCTATCACAATTCGCTGGAGCATATTCGGAAGCAACTATTGATAAAGCAATGGAGGTAAGAAATTTGTTAAAAGCCAAGGATCAGGATATCTCTTCACTACAAACGAGACTATCAGAAGTTCAGCAGAGGGCAGAGCAGGCAGAGAAAGAATTGCTAGTATAGCAGCAGAACAATAACCAGCTAATCAAGCAATTACAAGAGCAAAAACAGAGGATAGATGAAGGCGCAATACAAAGGAAAAAGGAGCTATCAGCAGCACTGGAGCAGTTAAGAATATCGACTGAGGGAACAATGAAAGAAAAAGATGAACAAATCGCTCAATTGACCACTCAAATTGAGCAAACAAAAATCTCCCTAAGATAGAGAATTTAAAGCAGAAGCGCTCCAGCTAAATAAGGGATTGATTAATCAGGTTAAGCTATTATGTCAACATCTTATACGAGCAGAACCATTGTGCGAATTGTCAGTGTCTATAAGCGAAAAGGTAGACAAAGCAAGGGCTGACTTGGATCAGGCAGAAGAAACACTAACAAACTTTATAGAATGGCAGGATTCAGATGTAGGGCGGGCAGCTAATCTACCAAGAATTCTAGAATCACACAAAGAGATATTATTCACAGAATGGCAATCACAATTGATGAAAGCAGAAAGAGCGACTTCCAGATGAAGGACAATCAGTGGAAATTTGGTTGAATTAGTAAATAATACATTGTATTTATCTAACATAATTTCCCAATGCACTCCAGGTCAATTAACAATAGCAAATATATTGGAGCACTCATGCTATCCGGACTTGGATAAAAGTGCAAGATTGATCGCTGGAGTCAACAGTCTGACATGGGATGCGTATTGGTTCTTGTTAATCAAACCATACAGCCAAAGAGCCATCTTGAAGTGCCTAACCGATGCTGTCATTTATATTATACCTGACATCCAGGATGCCACCTTCGCCACCCAATTAAGTTTACACCTCAACAAACCGCGAGAAGTAGAATCAATGCTCGCGATAAGTCAGCTAAGGTTTAAGGGAAAACAACCTGAGGCATGACTCATTTCACTGACTGCCAGATCGCCCCTGAGAAGTAGACCACATTTACTGATACCAATTTAGTAGGATTTTGTTTCATAGATCTTTTTAGTTTAGTAGTATTTAAAGACCCTTTCATGCATTTAGAAAGGGTCATAAAAGTTTTTTATATGACTTAAACCCTGAAGCTGCACTATTGTACTTTAGGGATATTCTTTTATGAAACTTGACCAATTATTCCGAATTTGATGAGGAAGGATTTTATGCAAATGTGCACTATTGTCTTTGTTTGAAAGCATTTCTGTGTTGAAGAAGGAATTTTGAATAGCGATTGATATTTCGGATCGATCTATAGCTCACATGGTACTATTATCTGCGTCTGTATTCTTTTTCGTTATATGAATTGTTATTGAAATCGCTCTTGCTATTATCGCTTATATATATGTGTGTTTTTCACAGCATTCCTTATACATTCCACTATTGGTTGTTTATCGCATGCTCTCCTTTCAGACTTATATATGTATCGATGATATGAACAGTGAATGTAGTAATCTGTATGCATCACTTCATTGTGACTATTCACGTGAAGAAATCTTTGAATGATTGAACATCTTTTATTTATTTTACAGAGTCATCTATATGCCTGATAAATAGATAAAGATTATTTAACGCTACATTCTGAATGAATAAGTTGTTCCCGGGATTAGTATTAGTTTCCCTATTTTTGTCAATAGAATAAGTCATTCGCCTATCAGTTAAACAATTTATTCATCACCCATCCATCCCTTTTATTTCATTATCGGGAAACTGGTCCCGTTATCTCCAGTCGGAGCCACCATTCCAAACGGAAAAGGAGCTGTACCAAGGTCCGGACCGGATGGTTATCCCCGATGTTCTGGCAACGATTTCCGAGGCCTCAACAACTTCTATCCGGTCCCTTATTCCTATTGCTGCAGTAATGGGTTGGCAAATCCATAAGATGGATGTGAAAATCACATTTCTGAACGGAGTTATAAAGGAGGTGCATGTTGAGAAACCACAGGGCTTTGAGGTACTTGGGCGAGAGACCCATGTATGCCAGTTGAGACAAGCACTCTATGGACTTAAGCAAGCTCCGAGAGTTTGGTATTTGAGGATTCATACTTACTTGCAGCAGATGGGTTTCACAAAGAGTGATGCGAATTCGAACCTATAACACGTTGTAGGGGATGATTCTCTCATTCTTGTGTTGTATGTTGATGACTTGTTCATTACTGGGGCAAAGAGACTGATTAGTGGTTGCAAGGAGGATCTTGCTATGGCGCTCAAGATGAAGGACATTGGGCTGATGCATTACTTTTTGGGGCTTGAGGTGTGGCAGGAGGAGGGGCATATCTTTCTGGGGAAGGGGCAGTATGTTGTGGATGTGTTGAGTAGATTTCACATGTAATACTGTAGACTTATGTCTACACCTATGATCATCAATTGGAAAAAGCTTCATGCTCCAAATTCTAGTTTGGTGGATCCCACATTATATAGGCAGCTTATTGGGTCCTCGATGTATCTGGTCAACACTAGGCCAGATGTATGCTTTGTAGTGAAAACACTTTGCTAATTCATGGTTGAGCCCCGGAAGGTGCACTAGGTAGCTGCAAAGCACATTCTTCGCTACGTGTAGGAGACTGTTGATTATGGTCTAGACTATAGGCAGGGAGATTGAGTGAGGTTGGCAGGTTAAACAGATTCAGATTGGGCAGGCCGTGCTTCTGTCAGGAAAAGCACTTCAGGGTGTTGCTTCGGATTCTTTGGATTGTTGTTAAAGATGCTCTCCACTTAATCACTAAGTAGTATTTGGAGCAACAAAGAAAGTCATCTAATACTAGAGAAATAGGGCAAATAACTATGTTGTTGATATTATAATCTTAAATGTCTTGACTTAGGGATTTAATGTGAGAACAGGTGAATTATGGACACAAATAGAGGCAACCTTCAAACAAACAGTTACATCTGGAATGGAGTTTGAAGTAAGAGCAACTGACAACATAGAACAAAACTAAAGCATTGCATGAAGATGCAAATCAGCAAATGTATTTAAAAGACAGTCACAGACTGGATATCTAAATCTGCTAGCAGAAATAACTTACAGAGATATGTACAAG
>APFE030357837.1:0-10969 GCA_000404065.3 Pinus taeda | reverse complement strand
CCCAACTTCAATCCCTCTTCACCTCATGAAATAGCAAGATCACACCAACCTCAATTACAAACTATCAGCACTTCCTTGCAATTCACCATATTCCAACCTCCAGATCTCTTAGATGAGGGATCCATTTATAGATGTGTGCAAGGGTGTAAGTCATCCATGGGGTTTTATTAGTGTCATTCCACTTGTTATAATGGGTTCCACAAGAGAAGGGATTGGAGATTTCTTAGATCCCTTATTCATCCTTGGGAAAATTTAGAGAGGCAAGTGGCATAGGAGAAAGTTCTAGAAGATTTCATGAACAATCAACTGACAAATGTCCCGGAAATTTGTCCATCCTCATCCATCGCACCCTATAGAAGGCCTAAATAGTATGCATCGCACCCTAGCAGTGTACCACTCAATATGCATCGCACTTTTCCAGTGGAACAGTCAGTATGGTTCAATTTAGGCAGTTTTTGGATGGTTTCTTAGATGGAACTTTTGGGGAATGATGTATTTAGATGACTATATTCCTTTAGGGTATGAAACAACTCTTTTAGGGGTTGATGAGCCCTAATACATCGACATATAAGATTGTGGTTGATGTGACCAAATATGTCTATAACAAGCACTAGTACTAGCACTGCCCGATCTTCAAAGACCATTTGAGATTGAAACGGATGCCAGTGACTATGCCATGGGAGCAGTGTTTATGCAGCACAGTAAACCCATATGTTATCATTCTGAGACATTTAATTCTGCAGTACTTAATTATCCCACATATGATAAAGAATTGTATGCACTAGTACAGAGTGTGAAAAAGTGGAAACATTACTTAATGGGCAAAGAAACAGTTATACACACTGATCATCAACCACTTCAATATTTACACTCCCAAACTAAGTTGCAACAATCAAGACACTATAGGTGGATGGGTTTTCTACAACAGTTTCATCTTTTCATTAGATATAAAAACGGCATACACAACAAAGTTGCAAACATGTTGTCTAGACTAATCATAAATGCATCTACTATACTTATGCATAATCCAATATTGCATGAAAGCTACATTGAACAATATGCTCAAGATATAGATTTTAAAGATGTATATGCAACTTTAAGTCAAGGCAAACAAGTAGGATAATTGGATTATCATGTGAAGGACCAGCTCTTGTATCATTTTGGGAAGCTATGCATTCCTCAAAGAGAAAGAGTAAATATATTTCGAGAAGCACACACTTCTCTAATATCAGGTCACTTTGGGGTAAGTAAAACAGTTGCACAGTTGCAAAGATTTTGTTATTGGCCAAAAATGAATGAGAAAGTTTATAGATATGTAAAAGGGTGTACCATGTGTGCTAAAAGAAAGCCCAACAATAGAAAACTAGGCTTGTACACTCCACTACCAGTTCCTTCTCATCCTTGGGAAAGTTTTTCTATGGACTTCATTGGGGGAATACCTAAATCTAGAAAAGGTCATGAATATTTATATGTTGTTGTGGATAGGTTCAACAAAATGTGTATTTTAATACCTTGTAAGAAACATATTACAATTGAACAAACTACAAAGTTGTTCTTTCAATATGTATGGGTTCATTTTGGATTACCCACTTCCATTATATCTGATCGAGATACCCAATTTGTTGGGAAATTTTGGTCAAGTTTGTGGAAATTGATGGACACCAGACTGAAGAAGAGCATAGCTTTTCATCCGCAAACATATTGCCAAATAGAAGTGGTCAACAAGATAGTGATCCAGTTGCTCAGAGGCTATTGCAACAAGCATCCCAAGCTTTGGATGAGCATTTATGTTATGTGTAGCATGCTTACAACTGAGCTAAACATTATTCTACACAGAGATCTCCTTTTGAGACCTATTTTGGTTTCACACCAAGGTCTCCCTTGGATTTTGTCTTTGGTAAAGACATAGCGGTTGATGGACACAGTGATGTAGACAAGGCAACCAAGTTCATTGAACAAATCCAAGAGATTCACCAGGGAGTACAGGAACAGCTGGAACAGAGCCAAGCCAAGTACAAGGTAAGGCATGACAAGCATCGGATGGAGCATAGTTTCCAAGTTGGTGATCAAGTCTGGTTGTACACCAGAAAAGATAGAATGCAAGGTGAAGGAAAGAAGCTGAAGCCAATAAGGTATGGACCTTTCAAGATACTTGAGAAAATTGGTGGGAATGATTTTCACCTTGATTTACCAACTTACATGCACATCTACTCAGTTGTTAATGCATACAACTTGAGACTATTTGAACCTTCATTAATTGAAGATCCCGAAGAGCAGAGTCAATTACCTTCTATTGATGATCTGTTACCTGAATATATTAATGAGTTGCAAGAAGATATAGTTCTGGATAGGAAGGTGAGAACCACGCATAGAGGGGATGTTGAGTACCTCAGGATTGGACTCAAAGGTTCAAAACCAAGCAATGCAAAATGGATAGAAATTGGGAAAGTGAGGAATCTGTACCCTCACTTGATTGATGCTTAAAAACCAACTTTTGGTGGTCCAAAAGCTTTTTCAGTGGGAAGGCCATGATCCGAATTGGATCCTAAACACTCTCTAAGTTTTCATGAAATCTTTCAAATTATGCCAAAAGTTTCAAGTCTTAGAAAGATTAAGCTATCAGAAGGAATCCTCGTGATAGTTGCAATTTGTGATCAGCGCGGAGCAACGAGGACCCTCGGTCGAGCGCGCAGACTGTTGGCCCATGGTAACGTGTGTTGGCGCAAATTGGCAAAACAAGAGTCTAATTCAAGAAATGGGGGTATTTTATGATATGAAATTAGCGCTAAAGCGCTAATCATGTATCGCAGGGCGTCCCCCTCAGTGAAGGAAAGCCCCGAGTGCCCAGACATGAAATGACTATGAAATTTAGAAAAGTTATTAATTCGGTTCTGTAGAGAGGGATTCCACAAAACCAGTAAGATATTAGAAGGCCTTGAGGTAGTAAGCAGTTTCAACCGAGTCCCACCCGATGCCACACATTAAGTGACACACGTTTAGTAGAAGAGAGAGAAAAATGCTCACATCGGATGGGTAAACGTCATGCTACTTACTCGCCCGATATGAACGATGACCGTAGGATTTGGGGGGCCCAGATCAACGGCGGAGGTGCGTCCCAATAAATGATCGGATTTGACAAAGTTATAAAGAAAGATTACATGGGATTTGAAGTCCGACGTGTATGATGAGTTGGCAAAAGATTCGTGTTTCGCAGGTGATCTTGGAACAAATAGAAATAACGGCCGTTCAAATGTGTCCAAGGAACGTGACACACTCACCCGTTGCAGAATAGGTGGCCACCTCCTTGTGAAGTGTTACATAGTGATGATGACGTAGAACAAGGGAATTTAAATGGACAGAGGTAGAAGAACTAGAACGCTGGGAAGTAGAAACGAATAGTTAGAAAGCAAATTGACTTTAAAGCCACGAACTGACAGAGACAAAGTAGGCAGCTAGAAAGGAGAAAAGCCAGTAAGAAAGTTGAGAGCAGAGAACAGAGAAAGTAAGTTGAGTTGACCTGCAGAGCAAAGGCAACATCGAGACAGAGCTAGAGAGAGTCAGAGAGTTTGTGCACTCCAGAGAAGGCTTGAGAGGTTCAAGCAAACTCCTCGCCATAGGCCTATCATGTATGAGTCTCAGTTTGGGCTCATACTACTGTGACCATCAGCGGTTGAGTTTCAGTTTGGAGAGTCTGTGTACTCCAGTCCTACTGATTTATATCTGTTAAGTGAGACTCAAATTGAGCTCATTGTTGTAAAAACTCTGCTTCGAAAACATAATAGAGAGGTCACCACTAAAGGCTAGACTAGGAGACGTAGCCCAGGAGTATTGGGTGAACTCCTTATTAAACTTGTTGTATTTACATGTTTTCCAGTTGTGTTTTCTCTAACTACTTCAATGTCTATGTATTTTGCAATCTTATCGATTCTTTGCATAAAGTAACATAGGCACATATGGATAAATTCCAGATCATTAATTCTATATCCTACTAAGGATCTTATGATATATCGCTCTATGGTTACTCCATGGTCATTTGTTGTTTTGAAAGTGTTTAAATCTTCTTCCTAGTTTTAAATGGTCAAGTCACTTGCACTCACATGCACAGTCTTCAATGATTTCATGAGAACACTTCCTTTATGAAAGCTTGAATATGCATAGCACCGTCCATCAAGATAGTTCCTATGCGATGTTCAACTCATGATGACAGTCAGTGCACACTTTCATCAGCAGTCTCCCTCACTTTAGTTGTGTTTTTACTATTATTATAGAGAGTTTTCTCAACTGTCGCTTTTGTGCACTTTCACTTTCAAAAGTTTCGCTTTCACATCCGCGAATGTCGCTTTTGCACAATTTTTCTTTCACATTCGCGAATGTCGCTTTTGCTTGTTTTCACTTTAGTACATGGTGTTTTCATGATATCTTTCTCTAGCATGTGTTGCTTTCAAGGTCGTTCACATTTTGAAAGTGTCGTCTTATGTTTTCCTCATGTTGCAAGTGTCTCCTTTGTGATTTTCACTCGTGCATGTGTCACACCTTTACACATCACTAAAGTTAGGTCTGATACACTATTTTGCATTAGATGGTATGACATATCATTAGAATATGCACTATTCACATTCTTACAACTTAGTGGACATTTTGGTCATAGTCATCATAGTTATTGTAACCTGTGTTCTAAGTGTCGAAATGTGCCTTTTCAACTGTCACACTTATAAATAAGTATTTTTTTTTTGTCGTTTCTAGGTGTGATTATTATTCATGAGTATTTTGTATTCTTTTGTCTTGTATTGATGGTTTTATATGTGTGAACCAAGATTGATTCATGTCAGGATGCATTTTCTTCTTTTACTTTATTGATCCCACACTTAGCCATTTCAGATCCCTTCTTGGTCCTTCAGCCCAGTGCAGGTTATTAAGCCATTATCACTCTTACCAAGTAAGGATATTGAACTATCCATAAGTTTCATTGATGTAATCCAACTCCCAAATATTAGTGCACTAATTATTCCTCGAGATCACCTCAAAGTTACTACACATTATCATCCTCCCAAGGGTAGCCACTTGATCCTTATTAGTTATGCTAACCCACTACATTAAGTTTTGGTTACCTTTTACTTGCATGGAACATAGATAAATCCTAGATAACAACATGGACCTCTTCCACCCTACTGCAGAGGAAAAACATGCAATGCAAAGATCCTCCTATCCTTCGAGTGTAGTGAAAACCATCTTAAGAGAAGTGGCTTCATTCCTATGGCCCCCCTAAATTAAAAGTGCACTTCAAAAGGTAAAGCACCCAATGTTGGGTAAGCATATGCTAGCCTAGGCTGAAAATCACATTACAATGCAATAATTATTCCTTTTTGAGGAAAATTGTGTCTTCTTTCAATCCTTTGTTCCTTTGAGCGCATGACGCACTCCCAAAGGCTAAAGTCTCATCCTTACCCCTTCCCCAATGTGATTTGCACTGAAGGATTTCCTAACCTCTTTATCTAAAGAACATGGTATAGTAGAGAAGGATGAAGGAATCCTCCTCTTTACCTTCGAGTAGTCAAATTTCACTCTCCTAGAAGTTTCCTTTCCCTTTGAGCACATAACATAGTGTTGAAGGTTGAACGCTTCGTCTTCCCCCTTTCCAAATGAACTCATGCACTCTAGCCTTAACTAGACCATTCCTTTGATTGTATGTCATAGTATGGAAGGCTAAAGGATTCCTCCCCTCACCCTTAACTAGTCAAATCGTAATTTCAAGCTTTCCTCTCTTTTCTTAGGACCGCATGGCGTGACCTTAGAGCATGAAGCTTTCAACCTTGTCCCTTCGGATTCCCCACTATGTTGGACTAAGGAGAGATCCTCCTCATAGTACATGGCACAATAAAAAAGAATAGTGGATCTTTTCTAAGCCATCTATGAGTTTTATTGCACCCTCTTAATAAAGCCTTCTTCTTTTAACCCTCTCACAAGCCTATCATGAGAAGATAATTCCATGAATTATAGAATATATGTTTTAAGCCTAATCTTGTCTCATCATGAATTATTTTCATTAGACGGAGTTATAGGTTTTAATCCTGTACAAAAATTTCCTACAAATAAATTATTAAACTATAAAAATATACAATGGCGACAACATAAAACAAATATACACAAATATTTTCCCATGGATCTGAAAACCAAGACTATAGGATTGATTTTTCATTATATTCCTTTCAATGTTACAATACATATATATACACACTGAAGTGTTCATAAACCCCATTCCACCAACTTTGGATTAGAACATAACCATATTTCCCTTGACATGATCTACAAAATACCATGGGTAGAAATCCGTCATGCCAAAAATCCTTGGGTCTCCCCAACTATTATTTGGTTTACATAAAAATAAAAAAATTCTTGTGGCACTACCTTGGACCCCATGCAAGGGGGTTGCCGCCCCTCCTTGTGATCCCCCAGATGCGCTTGGCACAACGTACATCTCGTAACACTAGTAATGGAAAGAACATACCACATACCAAATAGGAGTACCTTCCTAGCATGACAAGGTGATCCTCAAGAGAAGATAGCAAGGAGAAGTCACAAAGAAACATTTGCATAGAAGAAGCACTAAGAGAGCTATCATAAGGAAATGAAGTAGATCATGGACCAATATGAAAAGAAGACATTGCATGATGACTTGGAGGATTATGATATTGATCAAAGACCCTTTGTAGGGTGAAACTGAGCAACAAAGAGGATATTTCATGAAGATGAAGCATAGATCAGATCTACCATCAAGAATGCAAGATGAAGCAACACGCAAGACAACTTGGCATTACCACCTCATCATGAAGTCCATGTAATAATTGTCAAGTTGTAACTTGTAAACATTTCATCATAATGTTTAATGTGTCCATGTGTCATGCAACATCATCATGTGGAATGTAATGATGTATTTTTAAGGAAACATAAAAAATATAATATGTGGGAGTCCAAGAGTCATATGTGGAACATGAATAGTCACATAGTCATATATGGAAAAAAGAGTTGTATAGAAGTCAAAAAGTCATATAGAGAAGTCCAAAGGTCATTTATAAGTTAAAGAGTTGTTTAGAATTAAAAACTTATCAATACTCTTGGACTTCTAACATGTCTCAATTAAAGTTTGATGGTGAGGATGGAACATCCATAGTCGTGCACATTTCTAATTTTCTTAAATTTTGTGAATATTATGAAATTGATGATTAATATTTTGCTTGTGTGCTTTTATTCCTCACTCTTGAAGGTTGTATTAGTTGAAGGTGTCATACCTTACCATCTACCTCCATTCATTCTCTTGATAAATTTCTCAAGGAGATTCAACAATATTTTGATAGGTATGATTACCAAGATGTTTTCAAAAGAATCAATCAACCTAGAATTAATACCAATGAATCAATTGAGGATTTTTCTAATATATTCCTTCACTTATGTTTTAATTTTCTTGGAGAATATTTGGAATAGGATTTACTTAAAATGAAGTTTGGTTTGAATCTCCTTACATCGTGAATCTAAACCCCAAGATGTTCCTGTTTTCACAACTTTTGTAAAATGTGAGACACCTCCAATCTTAGAGGAGGAACCTACTATCCTCATCATTTTTCAATACCAATTTGGGTTGCTCCTTGTGAAAATGAATAAGTTGGGAAACGTGCAAATCAAATTCCTAATCCATCTTCTCAACCTCTTCCCACTTTCCATGATTCATATCCAATGGAGGAAACTTTGGAATGGCTCATGGAGCCCAAGGTGAAGGCTAATCCCTTGATTTCTCAAGATGGTATTAATTCTCATAACTTCATTATTGAATTTTATTTGGATGCCTTCCATCCTCTATCATCTCTTTCTCATGATCCCTTTCCCCTTGATTCGCTTGATCAATCTCTTCCAAATCCAAGTATTGATCAAGAGAAAAGTAGTCACATTTCAAAGGTAGAGGAGCATTAAGGCGATGATTCTTTTGATCTTTCTTCTCTATTTCAAAATCCTCCACGTCAAGATAATATACTTCCATCCTTGGTTGATTTTGAATCCAACAATCCCAATGACGAATCAAATGGAATTGATTTTACTAATCAATATGAAGTCTTGGAAAATCTTCATCCCGATGATTCTAACTCCATTATTCTATGTAATAATGGTTTCCCAAGTACACATTTTGATCTTCCAGTTTCTTAAGAAAACTTTGCTTCGAAATATTTATATCTTGAATATGATTTGATTAAAGGAGATGTTCTTATGGAAACTTTCTCTTCACCTCACTATCCCTTGCGCTCTACTGCTTGTAATGCATAAACTTGTGAAGAAGATACTCCTTGCTCCTCAAGTTCATCATCTAATGAGTTTGGTTTTGAATTGACATAAGGTAGTGAGGTCATTCATGATGAAGAATAAGGAAAAAATATTATCAAGTGTCCATTCCATTCCTTATCATTTCTAGTCTTTCGTAAGGAGGATTCCTTAGTTCAGGTTTCTCATGATATTTGTCCAATCTATCCATCCTTGGATACTAAATTAGAAAAATCTTATTACTTGGGTAATATAATTGTTGAAGATGTTAATTCTTACCAAATCAGTGATGTAGATGGCTACTTACTAGTGGTGGATGTCCACACACCATGAACCATCTAATTCAACTTTCAAAATTTAATTCTACAATTCTTGAATGTTTTGGGACTTGTCAGGAAGCAGAGGCACTTTAACTCCCATTGATGGTTATGTTAGGTTCTCGCAAATCTAGTAAGATCCATGAAATAAGTCATATCTCGCAAAATTATTTTCTTTGCATGTCTTCACCGAATGAAAATTCCTTCTTGAAGGATGTGTGTTATTTTGAGTATAACTCTTTCAACTTTCAAGATTGGGTTTATGATTGGACTGAAGATTTTGTTTCAATTGATCATCCCTCATGTAAATATCCTGTATCAAACTTAGGTTTGGAGTGTATACCTTTCATGGATAAGCGAAGCTATGTAGTTGATCATTCTAAAGATTATCTTTGGCCGAAGGATTTATACTTGTCATATTATTTTGAAAGCAATCAGCTCCTAATCCTTCTTGTGAATATTCTGATACTAATTATTTTCTTCATGGCACCATATATCCTCTTATGTGTCGATGAATTCTTGTGTTATTTGTTGAATCAAGTTCCTCTTTTTCATCCACTACACCTTGATTTGTTTCATGTGCCTGCCATATTGACATTCATTTTTAATGATTATGATGTTAGTCTTGGTTGTAGCCTATTACAGGCCATTTTGTCACATTTTTTCAATAGACCTGAAAACCGGATCAATCAACATCTTTGAAAACTTTTTCATTATTCCTTTGCAAAGCCTTGAGCATCGCCTCTCCAAAAAGTAAGAGTTTTTGGGTCAATCCACTCAAAAACCATGTTTTTGGCCCTAGGGCACCTTACATACCTTTCCACCTACAATGGTTGAAATTTTCATAAATAAGCATCTATGTTGACCAGCGTAGGTTTCTCTACTTTGCAGGTGCGATGATTTGATAATTTCAAGAAAATTAAAAGATATTTTTGAATCTTCTTCTTCTAGAAACTTCTAAGGTGGCTTTAACCATTCACCATGGATAGATATATCGAATTCCTATTTGATCCTACTCTAGTGGTCTTATCTCTTATCCCTATAGCTTATCTTCCCTCATATGTGGATCTCAAGCATAGATGGGTAAATCCTAAACTACCACTTTCACCCTATCAATTTAATTCCTCCCATAGAGTCCGGGTTGGATTTTGGATATTACTAGTGCCCTCATGTTGTTGTTTTGAGCTTAAAGAATCATCATCCATTTATGAATTAGGGTTGAGTGTGAAGGTTTGATTTGTGGCAAGGAAGGACAAGTCAGTTGGGAAGATATATACAAAGTCAACTTCTATATATGGTTGTAACTCTCTCCTTTATTTATTAATACAAAAAGCACTTTGTTTTCCTATACTTGAGTCACGTTAATGCTTATTTATTTAAATTACATGTTAACTCATTGATTATAGATATTGGATTAGTCTATGTCGATATTGTGGTTCCCTTCCTTGTTTTAGTCTTTTTTGAAGGTTCCATTTATAGCATGCCGAGCTAGAGTTGGAGCTCACAAGAAAGGAGAAGAGGACTTACTATAAATTCTAGGTAGGTCATTTTTCCATCTTCTAATCTCTCTAAGGAAAACATAGATCTCTTTGCTCTATGTTGTTCTAGATCACACCATTATATCTATGGAATTCCTTTTCTTGTGTCGAGCTCCTTAAAAAATGAAATAAGATCTCGAAGCGGAATTCCTTTTCTTATTTCAATTTCCTTAAAAACTTAAACAAGGTTCCCACAGGAGAGTTCCTTTTCTTGTTTCAAGCTCCTTATTAAACATAACCATGGTGAAGATAATAGTTTGAAGAATAAGCATTGAATTCATTATTATTCACAACGATACATATCTATAATACATTGGAGTGACCGTTGGTTTCATATTCCAAGTGGTCTCTTGAACTCCCTTTTCCTATTCAACTTCCACACAACCCTTAGAGGATTAGGTGTCCAACATTACTCCCCTTAATTGGAAGGGGTATGTATGAGTCCAAGAAGAGAGCTCTAATACAAAATGTGCAAATACGCATGTCAACACTAGGATGAATGTGCTCTTTGAAATATTGGTATAAGGGGGTGGTTTAAGAATGACCACCAACACTGGAACACTTAGTGCAGTTCCTAGAACTCTTCCAAGTTAGGAAAGAAGTTGAAATATTCTGATAGAGGAAGTGCCTCTAATGATTTGGAGAGGGATACCTTTAACATTGAAAAGGGAGGTCTACAACGTGCGGTGGTTTAAGGATGACCACCAACTCTGGAATGCTTAAGGAAATTCTTGGAACTCTTCCAAAATTGTCAAGAAGTTGAAATATTCTGCTGGAGGAAGTGTCTCTAATTTTTTGAAGAGGAATAAG
>APFE030357836.1:0-15170 GCA_000404065.3 Pinus taeda | reverse complement strand
TGGGGGTCAAAAGGTAGCTTGCAAGTACTTGCAAACATGGCTAGGCTATGAGCGTGCAGGTTCTGAGCCCTAGGAACTTTGGTAATCTGGAACTCAGCAAGAGACTTTAGTAGCTCAGTAGCAACAGATCTGTAAGACCTGAGTCTGTTATCTTTGGTAACAAAATTGCCTTTGACCTACTGGATAACTAAGTCTGAATCCCCTAGGATTGATACTCTTGTAACTTGTAGGGATTGTACCAACTTGAGGCCTAGTAGGAGGGCCTCATATTCAGCCATATTGTTGGTGCATCTGAAGTTTAGTCTGTAGGCTCTATCCTCTGCCTAGCTGTTCTGTTTGTTATGCACCCACACTCCTGCTCCTGCCCCTAACTTGTTAACTGACCCATCAAATTCTAGGAACCATAGAGTTTCCTCTTTTAGGGGGTTTTGAATATTGTCTGTGTGGCCTAGATTTGTGAGTTGGAGTATGGGCTGATTTTTTGGTCTAGCTTTCAAGGCATTCTTCTTACTTGGTGGGATTGTTTTGGTTTCTGGAGGAGCAGTTTCTTTATTTGACTTTTGGTTCTGTTCAGGTACCCTGATTTCACTATTATTTGTTTTGTGACGCTGAATATTTGGATTGTTTGATTCAACCAGTGTTTGTGTATCAAGGTTTTCTTGTTCAGCAGGCTGATTTGTTTTAGTTATCTGAGCTTCTTCATTGTTGTTGCTGCCTTTATTGTCATTGAAGAGGATATATGAGTCTATGTCAGAATGGATAGCATATATGGGAAAATTTTGAGGCTTCTCAGTACTACTGACCATGTATTTCATCAGAGACTCTCTATAAAATCTCTTGGGTTGACCAAAGACTCTGATAGTAGCATAAGACATGTCTAGTTGGAGAGACCCTTGAAGTTTGGCCCCCCATGACCTTGACAGTAACATCCCATATTTGGGTGGAATATCAGCAACAACGACATCCATCAAGATTGTTTTGTTTGGATATTGGACTAAGGATACACATAAGTCTTTTATCAAGCCGAGACACTTGACCTGGCTTGAATCAAATGAGAAGAGGTCCTTATATGGTCTAGTGATATCCAAATTTAGCCTTTCCATTACAGATTTTGGCATCAAGTTATGAGATTAACCCGAGTCAAACATTGCATTGTGTAATATTTTGTCATGTACATGCAAGCTGACATAAAAGGGTAGGATCCCTGAGCCTGCTATTTTTCCATCCACCTCTGGACCAAACAGTAATTCAGGGGTATCATCCAACACATTGACATTGTCCACATTGACATTTTTTTTGTTTTGAGTGAGTTGGAGAGATCTCTCAATCTGCTGTTTATAGATGTCATTCTTGGCTAGTTCTGCCAGAGGTATGGCTATTTTTAGTTTTCCAATTTCAGTTTCCAAGTCAAAGGGTTTTTCAGTTTGTATTTTAGTGGTATGGGCGAGCCCCCTTTCTTTGTTTGGTAAGGTTTCCTCTTGATTTTGGGGCTTATGCTTGTTCATTACCTCTTGAGGCCCTTTGCTTGGGTTAGAATATTCAAATGATGTAGCTGGTGAATTTGGTGTTTGTTCAGTGATATCTTCAATAGTTATTTCTTTTGTGGGTGAATCAGTTGTATTCCTTGGTTCAGTTACTATGGCACTTTTGGGCTGCAGTTTATCTTTGGTTTTCTCAGGTTGTGTTACGTTTACAGTCCTGCTTCTCAGTTTATACTGTTTATGAACCTCATAAACAGCAGTGTCATAGCCTTGTTTGAAATCAAATGATTCCCCTAATTTTGTTTGAAATCGTTTACTATCTTCCTCATCATGATCCTCTTGACTCAAGAAGACTTGGTGCTTATTGTCAAGACCCATTAGGTGGATATGGGTGTCCTCCGTTTGTTCTTCTGATGTGGATGTTTCAGCATAGTTTTCTTGAAATGGAGGCCTTATTTCAAGATCATTGTTGACTTTGCTCCCACTAGGATTTTGGTTCCTTCTAAAGTTTGGATTCCTGTTAGGATTATTTGGTGGTGCTTCCCATGAAGACTTTCTTTCCACAAACTCTACCCTGTCACCTAACCTCTTCATACCAGAAATTATTGCATCCAATTTTTGGTCTAAGGCTGAGGGCTCCTCCTTAAAGGCAACTCTCTTTTCTATTTTAGCCATGTTCCTCTTAGCAATCAGGTTTGCCTCAACTGTGACAGCAACCTTCTGAGCTTCTTCAAGGGTTTGAGGGGCTCTTTCTTTTAATTGGTAAGCCATATCAGGGTCAAATCCATCAGGGAATTTGTATAGGGCAAAATCAGGGGGAGGTCTTAGGTTTTGGGGTATTGCATTATATACATTATTAAACCTGGCACAGTACTCCAAAACTGTTTCTTGGGGACCTCTCTTAATCATGTCATATTCACCAAGTATATGTAGGGGATCCTTCTTTTTCTCCCATCTATTTGTGAAGGATTGGTAGAGCTCATCAGGGGTTGTGATGGTATTTGCAGGAAGTGATTTGAACCAAGTTCGAACATCACCTGTTAAGCTTTGGACAAAGATTCTCATCCTCACAGTCTCATCATCTATTTCATAGTTTTCAAAATGATCTTGCATTCTCTTAGCATGCTAAATAGCAGTGTAAGGGCCAGTGGAGTCAAAATATGAGATTTTGGCTTGATAATCCCGAGGTAGAGCTGCAGGGTTAGCAGGTAATTGCAGAGGTGCATATCTCATGGCCATATTCACAGAGTTTGGTTGATTAACAAAGACAACTAGGACAAGAGGAACCACGGGTACCACAGGGGTAACAGGTATAGCAGGTCCTAGAATACTAGTCAAGGGAGTATGTGTGGGGGATGAGGAGGTGGGTGGAGGGCTTTTAGATGTGGATGGGGAACTAGGGGAATTAGGGGTGGAACGGAAAAGTACTTTGATTAGAGTGGAGACGGGGTTGGGGTGAACTGTCTCTAGACTAAGGTCAACAAGGTTATCTGGCCCTTGCTACTTCTTAACGAGTTTGGAGATTGTATTAGGATTTTCAAAGACAGTAGGAAGGTTTGGGTCAGGATTAGCCCTAGTGTATCGAAAGTTCTTCTTGGGAGCCAACTTCTGAGCTAGTCCTTTCAAGTTTTTGAAAAAGATTTGTATAGCAAGGCCTGGACAGGAGTCTGAAAGGGTGTATGCGTCTCTAACTGAGTTATAAAGGTTACCTGAATCAACTCTTCCTTGAGGCAGTAAGTGTTTGATATGGAGATAGCTTTTAAGGCTTCTTGGCTGATATTCAGATTTTAGGTGTAGTTTGAGCAAAGATACTGTATTTTCTCAATCCTGAAGAGTCCCCAGTGGAGTCGCCATTTATGTTAACACCCAGGTTGTTCCCTATGACTCCCAAGGGAATACGGCCGAGGTAACCACTAACCAATCTTTGGACTACAGCTTCTAGCCCAGCTGTAATCAGAGAGGGCTCTCTCTGTATGATTTGTCTCTATTCTGTGGAGTTTTTAGGCTAGTTATGAGGTAAAGGTTTGTTTGTTTTGTGTTTGGTTGGGAGGATGATTTCTGATGGTTTTGAAATGTTCTCTGCAGGTAAACTAATCCATTGGGCAATGGAGTCTGTAGCTGTTGGAATCTTGAGATCCTGACTTAGTGCAACTGGAATTACAGGGCCTTTATATATTTCATGAAACAAACTGTAAATTGTGATAATGAAGTGTGAACAACCAGTGAAAAGCGGTTAAGAATTCTTCACTAAGCTGGGATGTGAGAAAGGGACCTATTCCTCAGGAGCAAAATTCGAATTCCTGAAACAATAGATCACTGTGATGATATAGTGTGAAAGGTAGCAATTAAGAATTACACTTTCATTACCATAACTGAAGAAAACATTTATAATAGCTTAGATTGAGTTCAGGGTAATCTGTGATTAAATCCTGAGACTATTATTTTTCCTTGCTATTATATATTTAAAACCTGGAAAACATGAATGATATATGAAAGATAACAAACATATAACGGAGAGTAACAAGAAAACTTATTGAGCCATGAAATACGCAGGAATCCTGCAACATTCAACCATACACCAGCAAGACATCAAGAGACACAGAGCTTTGGAAATCCCATCATCCTTTGTATTAATTCTCTGAAGATTTACAATAGAAGAGGAACATAATAGATATCAAGAGATTTCTTACATCCGATGTCCAACCCCTGCTAACAAATGCGAGGGGGAATATATAGAAGTTTATTTACAAAATATCTCAGGCATTGAGTCATCTGAGAGGGAAAATATCTCCACCAACTCGTTCAGAGATTATAGATGAAAAGTTATTGCAATGTTTAATGAACTATAAAGGCTCTTAACTCCTGTCAGAACAATCTTGACCTTAGGGGCTCACAGAGTCGGTTGAGCGCTTTGATATAACTGCTGAATGACGTGTCTGTGCAGCTGTAACTTCCTGTGTCTTCTCGGCCCTGTCACCTGTGACTGCTGATGCTGTTGTGGTGGCTGAATACCTGTGCTGAGTTGGCTCAGCCTCTTTCTGCATACCTGCTGATGTGTCTTTGTCCTACTATGTATGAGATTCAAAAAATATTTTCAAAGGCAAAAATCACAATTACTGACTTTGGTTTAACAGTAATCGTATCAACTCTTCCCATACATCTGATGAAGGCAATTGATGTTTCAAAATTGACCCCATGGTCTCATCAGCCTCTGTATATTTATAAAAATGAGGGGGCTCATCAAATAAATGTGTAATTTCACTCCTAATAAAAAATAAATTTTCTATTCTATTAAAGAGGATCTGCCCTGTTACTGGTCCTGCTTTTGTTGATGCACTCGCTGCCTGTGAAATCTGAGTTGTTGCAAAATTGTTTACTCTCTTAGCATATTTCTCATGTGAGAGTAACTTCCCTGATGGATCCAATGGGCTAGGAAGCCCCCTGTCCTGTAATGCCCTAAACCTGTTCTGGAACTTATTAATATCAGCTTGCATGTCCTGGGTTCTTCTTTCCAGGGTCTGAATTAGGTTTCTTAATGTCAGGACTCTTCTGATTAGTGATATGGTCTCTGTCCTGTTTCCAATTCCCATTTTTATCAGCTGGGAGCTTGTCCTGTAGTTTAGCACGTCTATCATCCTAGTGGCAATCTCAGGCATACTGCCTAGAGATGCCCTTGCCCTTTGTATCTCTTTGTGTGCTCTTCCAATGAGCGCTATTTGCTCATGTATGGCCTCAATATACTCCCACTGGTCTGTTATAGACTAGCCAATATTGCCCCAGATGACTCTTTTAAGCTCTGATGTAACTTTGTCTAGTGTGAGCTCTTTTTCTAGCTCAACAATCCTTTTCTTGAGGGCTTTTACCTCCCTCTCTCTCTCAACCACATTCTATTTTGATTTGTCATATTTTTCATTTATTTTTGCCAGATTGTCCTGGGCTTGGCTCAGCTCAGACATCTGGGACTCCAAGGCCTGAATTTCTTTCCTCAGCTTCTGCATGTCCAGGCTTTCAGCCTTCTCTGTTGTTGGTGCTGAGGTAGTTGGTGCTGAAGTGTCTGGGGCTACTTGCTGCACTTGTTGGTTGGGAGGGGCAGTGTCTTGAGGGGTTTCCTCAAGATTTATTGTTTCTGGAGGTGGCTGTGAGGTTTGCCCTGCCTCCTTTTGTTGCCATGCTGCCTCTAATGTGGCCTTTGACTCCTGCAGCTTTTCCTGAGTTTGGATGAGCTCTTTGTATAGTGTCATCAATAGAGAAGCTGCATCCTTTTCCTGCCTCTGCTGGGCAACCTCTTCTGTTTGTGGGTGAAGAGTTGCTGGGATTTTTAACTTCTTTTTTAATGCTGCCATATCAACATCCCTTAGCCTGAGGACTTCTTGCACAGCCTTCACATCTTTAGGATCATGCCCAAACTCTATGATAATTTCTTCCAGAGCTTTGATCCTGTTGTCCTTAGCTTGAGAGGAAGCCCTTTCGAACTCAAGCCATGCAGCAGTGTTATTCAGGCTATTCTGCAGCCTGTAGTTGACCAGGGTCTTGTCAGCCAATGTGGCATAGACCATCTCACCCGTCTGTTTATGGAGCTCTATTTGATCCATTGAGTGGATGTCTTTTGATAGGACCTCCAAATTGGTCCTGATGTAGTCTACAGCTGATTGTGGTTGCTGCACTGTTGGTGTGAAGTGGCTCATGACCATTTTCCCCTCCTGTGTATCAAAGGCAGACATGAGCCTTTGTTGGTTTGTAGGAGCCATGTTCAGCAGGTGATTGTAGATTTGAATCTTTATTGGTTCACTCCTTCTCTTGATATCTTTGAACTGCTGTTTAATGCTTGTTTCTCCTCCCTTCCTCTGTCTTGAGGAGCTCACTTCTCCTAATGCTGCCCTGTCTTGCTCCTGTTGAAAGGAGCTGGCTGAGGCTTCCATGCTTGGAATTTCCTCTTCTGAGAAGGGATTTAATCTCTGTCTCTTCTCTGGTGATGAGGTAAGGGGAGTTTCCCTATCTCTTTTTCTACTTACATCCTCCCTTTGAGGGGTCTGGAGGATGGAAGAGTCAATCCTTGAATCCTGCCTTAGGGGTGCCATTTGCACTACTGGCTGCTCTTGGGTGGCCATTAGGGCCTCTGTTGTTTGTTTCCCTTGACCCTGTTGGTCCTTTTGCTGCTGTTCCTGTTGGGGTGGCTGCTCTTGACCCTGTTGTCCTTGTGGCTCTTCCATAACCTTCTCCTTGCCCTTGCTTTGATCTTGGCCTATGGTTTGCACTGCCCCTTGATGTGTTGTAGAAGATGAAGCAGCTGCTCCTGCTTGAGGCTTTGGCAGAGTAAGTACCTGAGAAGGAGATTCTAAGTCAACCATTTTCAATAAATTCCTTCTGGCCCTTTCAACTAATTCTTCCTGAGTAATTGGCTCTTCTAATGTGTTCCTTCTCCATTTTGGTTGATTGGCATGTCTTTCAATATAAGGCATGCTCACATGTTCATAGCTGGAGAGCTTGTATTTATGCCTTCTTAAAGATATGGACATGTTAGGGTCATAAGGCTTCCAAAGGAGGCTTTGCTTTAACCCAAGGCCTTCTAGCTTCCTGTCAGCTTCTTTCCAGCCTTCCCTTTTGTTTAAGATGAAGTGGCCTAATTGATTTCTTACTTTTAGTTGTGCCTTCTTGCCCTTGCCTGCAAAGTGCACCATGTCGGCATTGCCAAATTGCCTGAAGTATTCTAAGGCAAACAGTCTCATAGGTACATACCTGGGCAATCTGTATGGGCGCAACTCACACCCATATATTCTGATTACAGTATAGTGTTGGTAGAAGTACCAATCCCCTATGCTGTATGCCGTGGATAGCTGCAGAATCCTCTGCATCTCATCAGTCAGTCTTGGTGGGGGTGAGGTTAAGAATAAAGACATGGCTGGATGGATGAAGAGGTCTATGAAATCAGAGTATGTATATGGAGAGTATGTGCTGAGGTGAAACACTGAGGTCCAGTACACCACTGACCTTGGATTGCCTGCTGCATCAGTTCTCTTGATCTCAAAGGAGAACTTCTCATGTTGGTAGTACAGGACGAGGTGGTAAATGTAGGAGGTGTATCTGAACACCTTCTCTCTGGACAAGTTCAAAAACTGCTCATGCATCTTATCTGAAATGTATGTAGCATAGTCATAACAGATAGGAGTCTTGCCAGGGGAAAACATTGTCATCATTACTAGTACAGTTTCCTCAATAAATTCTAGTGACTTGTACCCCAAAACTGAACTAATCATGTATGCAAGGTCTACACCCAGTTGATTGAGGTAGCCATAAAAAATGGGAGGGTGCAGCACTGTGTGAGAGTTTGTAATGAACAACTGATTTAGCTTTAGGATCTGTGCATCTGTTAATATCTTGGCTCCTTGATTGATCAAGTCCTTTAGGGACAAGGGGACCAATTTCTACTGGGTCTTGAACTGCAGCATTTCTCTTATGGCTTCAGGGGTCATTTAGAATACCACTTCACCTGTAGGGTCAAGCACAGCCCTCTGCATGGGGTCATAGCAGACAGCACATAGGTGAATCAGGTCAGGGAACTGGTTGACCTGAGGGAGCTTGAAAATTGGGAGGAAGGAATCCCAAATGCCTAGAATATCTGTCCCATCTTTATGTCTAGCTTTGAGCTCATTTAACAGATGAATGTGGAATTTGCATTTTGATGAGGAGTCCTCTGAGATTTGGTAGTCTAGGTCTGCCAAATCCTGCCACTCCAGCTCTCTCTGGGGGGTCATTTAAGGGAGCAACATTGAGGGCTACTGGTGCCACTAGAGTCTCCATGTTTGTTTGGATACTGTTTGATAAATAAGCCTCCATTTCTTGGGCCAGAAAAGCCCTGCCTGAGAAAAGGAAAATTTGAAGAAATGCAGGGTAGCAGGGTAAGTCCACAACAATTGGAATACTGTTTTGGCTCTTTGAGAAGGCAATTTATAGTGTTTAGTAGACCTTTCTTGGTAATTGAATGCAGGTTATGGATTCCGGTTCACGACTGCGCAAACGGAGAATGCGGGTTTTTCACTGAAATGGCAGTCTAAATGGCTCAGCTAGTGAAATTCGACCGTTAATTTCTTAAGATGGAGCTAGGTGTAAATAGATTTCTGGCAAATTCAAGCGTTTTTCTGTGTTTTGAGGTGTTCTTAGTATTTACAGAAAAAACCAGGTTGCAAAGAGGTTTATATTGACAAATACCTGCTTAAATGGACAGCCCGGGTCGGAATAGCTGGTGGGTAGGCGAGCTGATGATCTGCTGGTCTTTTCGAGCCAATTGCTAGAGTTTTCGTCATAAAATTGCATGCAGGGGAACAACGACGTTTTTGCAAAAAAGTGCAAAAACACGAGAATTTTGAGAAAATATAGCTTTTTGGGTTATCGGCGCCCTTTTTATAAATGACGTCAGCATGATGTCATAGGTGACATGGCGGCCTTTGACTGGTCCACGGAGGGGCTGAGGTGGCGGCCAGGTGGACGAATGGTGGACAGGGCGCGCGGTCGTGGCGCTGACATAAGAGACAAAAGGATGCTGACATAGGCGGACAGATGGCATCATATCGGCCCCCCTCCTATACGGCAAGGAATCTGTCAGAGGGGGCTCCGATGGACTTTGGGGGCGACGCGTGGATTTGCGTGACATCATTGTCTGACAGATATCATACGATATCTATCAGACGTTGGGGCCCCTCCAAAACGAGCGTCGACCGTTGGATTTGAAGAGCCAGATCGGACGGCTATCGGGTCTGGGACCTGCACGGAAGATAGGATAACGGGCGGGGTTTAAATAATAATTTTCAGTGGTAATTGCACCTGGCGGGACCCTTTGGGTTTTTAATAAATTTCAATGGTTTTTAACGTATTCCTTTGTTAAACCAAATGTGGCCGAAATCTTTGGAAAAGGGGCGAATAACAATGGTTTTTAACGAAATTTATGCAAAATCGCGGATTATTTCAAAACTTAGGCAAAGAGGGTTTTTATGAAGTTTTTGCATAAACGCGCAAATTAGCCCCATATTTAGGATAAAGCGGGCTAAGTGGGTTTTAACACAGTTTTTGTCCCTTAAGTAGGTATAAAGGTGCAAAAGGGGTTTTTCAAGGGTTTTTAGGCAAAAATGGAGGGTTGGCTAGGCAGATGAGTTCTGATGGAGATAAGAGGTTAGGCTTGGGTTCTTGAGCTTAACCAGGTGTTAATCCAATTCCATAATAGTGAATCATATGGCTATAATGCCAAGGAGGGGTATTTATACATTGCTTTAGGATTTATACACCATGGTGTTATAATAGTAGGGAAAGGGTAACATAGGGAGCTAAATAATACAAATTAGAGTTTAATATGGAGGGAGATGGTGAATGAAGAGTGGTATTACTAAGTTTTCTTGGAAACAAGTTAGTTTAAAGAGTAGATCAAAATGAAAAGAACTTTACACAAGAAATGTGGCTTCTGAAGGCCTATGAGAACCAACACAAAACCTTGAATCTTTCTCACAATCATATCTTGTGAAGGGAGGTTAGTAATGAGTGATAAACAAAGGGAAAAAGGGAAGTTAGACATGCTCCAATGTGTTGTTTTCCTTGTATCTGATTAGAAAATTTCAGCTTGGAAGGAACACCACTTCTGCAACCCCATCTACCTACCCAACTATTTTTCCTAGCATTTTTTGTTTCTTCTTGGAGGGTGCATTTGGACTTGCAGACCCTTTATGTGCCTTTTCTTTTCCCTTGGCTTTTTGCTTTGATTTCCTATCTATCACTACCCTTATTTCTTCCAAGGCCCCAGATTAAGCAGTTGGGAACCTTAGTTTCTCTGTCTAACTACTGATCTGCCAAGATTAAACAGTTTGGATAGATTTCTTGCTCTATTCTACAACAAAAATTGAAAACATGGCATGATCCAGATTAGACTATTGGATCATCCATCAAAACTTTAATAAGTATGAAGGCATGTACACACCTTGTCTTTTCTTGAAAATATGGGATCTTTGTGGCTGCAAAGCAGAGCATATTTGGCACTTGAATTCGCCAATCATGAAATATGAAACCTATTGGTATAGGTATCCAACAGTGGCTCCACATGGGGATGGTTTTTCTTCTTTGAAAGACCAAGAACAGCAGGTCAGTGTGCCTTGGCCCTTTAGCTATTCCTTTCAGAATTTGGAGCTTTTCAATCTTTGAACTCTCAAAATGTAGACTGACCTGTTTATAGTAGTTGCTGCCATCCAGTCTTTTCTTGCTTCTGCAAGTTTCTTGAAATTAATTTATTCACATATTTAGAGAAAACAATATATACAAAAAATTATGTACAAGAGCAGCCATGCTGCACTTATGGAAGGTAGTCAAAATAGTGCTTCAGCATCCTGCCATTGAAAGAACCTTCATCCAGGTCAATTTTATCAAGATTTTCAAGAAAGTAGGTGTTATTTCCTTGTACTGCTTGGATGAGAAATGGTCCTCTCCAAAGGGAATCAAACTTTCCATGCTTTCTTTGTTTTCTCTCCTTGAATCCCACTGAGAAATTGTCACCCATGTTAAATCCTCAGCCCTTGGTCCTTTCTTCAAAACTTTCTTGAGCTTTTTGTAGATTTGAACTCTGTTGTACTTGTCCCTGGTTTGCTACAAGCATTATAATCTGATTCACCCTTCTTTGCATATCATTTGGCTCAGCTTGACTTTCTTGGAGTAGCTTCATAACAGGGATCCCTAGTGATGAGGGAAATTTGGCTTCTAATCCATAGACTAACTCATATGGGCTAACTGCAATTGATCTTTTGGTTGTTAATCTATTTGCCCATAAGGCATTGACAAGTTTCTTACGCCAATTCTTTTTGTTCTCTTCCAACACCTTCTTTATCATGTTTACCAGGCTTTTGTTTGATGATTCTGCCAGGCCATTTCCCTGGGGATAATATGCAGTGGAATGGCCCAAAGTAATGCGGAATTTGTGACAAAAGCTGACCATCTTTTTAGATCTGAAAGAAGCAGCATTGTCTGTTATTATTTTATCAGGGCATCCAAATCTAGCAAGGATATTGGTCTCAAGAAACTGAATGATAGTGGAATCATTTGCTTGTCTGCATGGGATTGCCTCAATCCATTTCATGAAGTAGTCTGTTGCTGTCAGAATCCATCTATGTTGGCCTGAAGATGAGGGATTGATTTCTCCAATGAAATCCAAGCCCCATTGTTGAAATGGTCTCTTTGTTGCAATAGGCCTTAGAGGCAGTGGCAGCAATTGTCTCTTTCCTTCAAACACTTGACATTTGTGACATGTAATGGTGAATTTCTTGACATCAGAGAGAATAGCGGGCCAGTAGTATCCAACTCTAAGTATTTTATCCACAGTGGACTTCCAATATAGATGCCCACCACAATCACCTGCATGAAATTCTTCCATGATCTTATTGGCTTCATTTTCAATCAAACAATTTAACAAGATTCCCTCATGGTTTTTCCAAAACAGATTTCCTTCCATAACACAAAATTTTAAGGCTTTCATTTTTAAAAACCTACTTTTAGTTTTGGACAGCCCTGGGGGAGCACACAGGTTTTGTAACACATAACAAATATCAGAATACCAGGGGGATTGTTCAAAGGCTACATTGATATTTGGAGTCGCCAGCTCCGGTTCACTGTCCAGTTGGTTGATGTCTAGGGCTTGGAAATTCATTTCAGCCATTAGTTTGGCCAAGCCCTGCCCTTTTATTAGTTTTGTAGGTTTTATTTCTATATCAAATTCCAGAATGTTTGCAATCCATTTTCCTCTTCTACCCTCCAAGTTCTCTTGAGTGAGTATATCTTTGACAATTGGGCTTGGCACATAGGCTATTATATGGGAGTATAGGATGTAGATCCTAAAGTCCTTAATAGCTTTAACCAAAGCATATGCTTGTTTCTCCATGATCTGGTACTTGAGGGGTGCATCTCTAAGAGCTTTGCTAAAGAAGGCAATGGGTTTCTCATTCCCTTGGTCATCTTTCTGTAGTAAAACTGCAACAATTGTGTGTTGAGAAGCAGAGGAAAATATAATAAACTCTCTATCAAACTAAGGGTTGGTTAAGTCAGGGGTTTGAGTAAGGGAAAACTTGATGCCTTCAAATGCTTGATTTGCCTCTACTATCCATTTTACCTTTGAGTCCTTTTTGAGCATGTTATTTAGCAATCTACTCAGCTCAGCCAGGTTTGGGATAAACCTTCTTAGAAAGTTGATTTTTCCCAAAAAGGCTTGTAACTCCTTTATATTCCTTGGGTGGGGCATTTGTTGGATGGCCTGGATTCTGTTTGGGTCAATTCCGATGCCATCTTTGGAAATAATGTGCCCCAGCAGTTTTCCTTCTTCTCGACCAAACAAGGATTTTTTAGGGTTTAAGGAAATTCCATAATTCCTACAAGTTGTGAATATCTGCCTTAGATGTTTTAAGTGGTCTTGGTCAGATCTTGAAAAAGGTGTGAGATCATCCAAATAAATGACAAGGAAGTCATGGATCTCTTTAGCAAAAGAAATATCCATTGCTCTTTGGAATGTATCCCCTGCATTTTTTAGACCAAACGACATTTTCACATATTTAAAGGTTCCCCATGGGATTGTAAATGCTGTTTTATCTTGATCATCAGGATGGACCAGGATCTGGTTAAAAACTGAGAACCCATCAAGCAAGGAAATCCTTGAGGCCCCAACTACTCTCTGCAGGATGTGATCCATCTTGGGCAAGGGATAGTTGTCTTTTAATGATACTTGGTTGGGGTTTCTCAGATCGACACAGAGCCTAATTTCCCCAGTTTTCTTCCTTGTAGAGACTAAATTTGAAATCCAGTTAGAGAATCTGATTGGCGCTATAATGCCTGCTTTAAACATTTTTTGTACTTCTTGCTCCATTGCTGGGAGGAGCATAGGATTAATTCTCCTCAGTTTTTGTTTAAAGGGCTTCTGATTTGGCTTTAGTGGGATAGTGTGTTGTATTACAGAGGTGTCATAGGATTTTAGATCCTCATAACTCCATGCAAACACATCTTGAAACTCTTTAAAAAGGTCAATGTATTTGGGCTTTTGGTCAAGAGGTAATGCAGCAGATAGTTTTATGATTTTGGGTTCTTTCATTGTCCCAATGTTATGCTCTTCTATGGTAGTGTTCAGGGGTTGCAATTTTGGTTTATTGGGAACGTCATTGGAGTCAAAAATGTCTTCCAAAGGGGCTAAACCTATTGGAAGAAAATTATCCTTTAATTGTATCACCTCTGTTTCATAATCAGCTAAATCTTCATATTCACCTTGATGTATTTCTTGTATGTTGTGTTGGTTGAAGATTGTAGGATGTAGCATTTGGTTAGCTGTTTTGGGTGATATTGCTTGGTTATGGTGTTTACCATGTATTTGTGGTTGATTTTCTGTCTTAAGTATTTGTGATTGACTTGCTGTCTCAGTGTCTATGTTTAGACCTGAAAACTCTTCTTGTAAAGTCAGAAAATTGTTGATTTGTGTGTGATTGTCAAACACCTGCCAGTCCTTTATATTGTTTGGATAGATGGTCTGTGTTTTACTTCAGCTGTAAAACGGTGATGGGGCTCAAAAGGGAGCTTGCAGGTACTTGCAAATGTGGCTAGACTATGAGCATGAAGGTTCTGAGCCCTAGGAATTTTGGTGATCTGGAATTCAGTGAAAGACTCTAGTAGCTCAGTGGCAGCAGACCTATAAGACCTAAGTCTTTTATCATTGGTAGTAAAATTGCCTTTCACTTGTTGAATGACGAGGTCTGAGTCTCCTAGGATTGATACTTTTATGGCTTGTAGGGATTGTATTATTTTGAGGCCTAGTAGGAGAGCTTCATATTCAGCCATGTTATTAGTGCATTTGAAGTTTAGTCTATATGCTCTGCCTTCTGCATGGTTGTTTTGTTTATTATGGATCCAAATTCCAGCTCCTGCCCCTAACTTGTTAACTGATCCATCAAATTCTAGGAACCATAGGATTTCATGTTCTAGGGGAGGTTGATTGATATCTCTGTGGTCTGGGCTTTGAAGTTTAGGTTGTTTATTTCGTTTGATTTCTGGGACAGTCTTCTGATTTGGTGGGGTCAGTTTTGTTTCTAGAGGAACAGTTTGTTTACTAGACTCCTGCTCTTGTTTAGGTGTCTTGGTTTCATTATTTTTTGACTTGTCCTCTAGAATATTCCATTTTTTGACTTGTTTCTAAGTCAGGATTTCCTCATTGATATTCTTATTTGTTTTGCTTGTCTGGATTTCTTCATTGTTTGTGTTACTTGTATTGTCATTGAACAAAATGTATGAGTCTATGTCAGAATGGACATCATATATGGGGAAGTTTTGAGGCTTTTCCTCAGTGCTGACCATGTACTTCATGAACGATTCCCTGTATAGTCTCTTAGGTTGGCCAAAGACTGTGATTGTAGCATATGACATATCCAATTGAAGGGACCCTTGAAGTTTAGCTCCCCATGACCTTAATAGTAACATCCCATACTTGGGTGGGATGTCAGCAACAACCACATCCATCAAGATTGTTTTGTTGGGGTACTGGACCAGGGATACACATAAGTCTTTTATCAGGCCTAGAAATTTAACTTGGCTGGAATCAAATGAAAATAGGTCCTTGTATGGCCTAGTAATATCTAAATTCAGCCTTTCCATGACAGATTTTGGCATCAGGTTATGAGATGCCCCTGAGTCAAA
>APFE030357831.1:288715-311507 GCA_000404065.3 Pinus taeda | reverse complement strand
CGAAGGGGCGGCTCCGCCGCCCCTCTAACCCCCTGATTCACTACGTAGGTTAGTTGTGGAAAGAATATAACACAACCCAACATGTGCAAAACCCTTTTCTTACTAAGAGGGAGTGTTAAATTGTAGCAATAAAATGATTCATTTTACTTGAGTTTATTTCTAATATCTATCAATCTAGTGGACTTATAGTTAGCGAAACTCAATATATAAGCTCTAGTCATGACTATAGTTAGTAGGAGTTCAATTGAGTAGTTGTAACTATTGTTAACCCATTGATCTCTAAGTTCACTAGTGAATTTACTAAAGGTATCCCTAGTCATGCACGCAATTTGAATTACCTACTTGAGTGGAGGGAAAAGGCATAATTGTATTTATTGTTGTATACTAGTGAGTGTACAAAGTTTGCATGTAGTAGGTGAGGAATTCTCTTGGGATTGCACACACAAATAGGAGCTCTTTCTATTCTTTATGAGCAAGAATTGTGTAAGGAAATAGGAGGAAATAGGAGGCCTATTTTGGCTCCTACGGAAAATTTTAAGGATGGAAAATTAACTTAAAGTTTAAAAGCATGGCAAATCTCACTAGTCCCTAATATGAAGACTATAAAATATTTATTGATGTATTTGTAAAATTATTCAAATTTATAATGATTTTATATATACTTTATATATAATGTTGGCAATTTTTAAGGTAATATAATTTTATATTGTAAATTTTGGGTGAATCATTTTTATAAAAAATAGAAATTGGCAAATATTTTTTTTGGAAAAAACATGGAAAGTTAGCCTAGCTGTGAATATTAGCCCCTAAAATTTTCCACGGAGCAGACATAGGAGGAAATCAGTATTGCAGTGCAGGTTGAGCTTCAAGGATTCAAGCTGTCATTGTAATAGATCAATTTTATCATCTAATATAATACAAATAGAGGAAGGGTTTTTCCTAGTTGGGTTCACTAGTAAAATACTCTGTTCATTGTGAGTGAATGATTGCAGGTGTTTCTATTGTATGTTTTCCTTTATGTAGATTGATTAGAAGAAATTTGTGTCTATTTTTTTTAGTATGAATTCATTAACAATTGAACATATCAAGCTATTTCTACATTTACGTATGCCCCCATGCTCTTTAATTATTAAATAGTTAATCTAACTACAAGTAGATTATCATTAAGATATTGATTTTGAATATTATGTATTCAAAGTCATTCATGTATGACAAATGATTCTCCTTGTAGTTCAAATAAACCACTTAAAACACATTATTAATTAGTTCTAATTTGATTTGTAAAAGCTATATTTTTACTTACATTAAGAGTTTTATTTAAAAAATACATTAGATTTATAAACTTAATAAATACATATAACTAAATAGAATTCAATAAATAGCTTCAATCTTATTCACTTTTATGAGACTATTTTAATTACAAATAATTTACTTAAGAATTAAAATATACAAAATGTTGGTATGGAAGGGAAAATAAACTGTCATATTGTGTACAAATCTTAAAGACATACATTTATGACCCCTATCTTGAATGAAATTGTCCACTTAATTCTCATTATCAATTAATTAAACCACGTTTTATTAGGAAAAACATTTTGTTTTACATGGAGTTTCATTTCAGTATTAACAATGTCAAACTTATACACTCAAACCACGTGATAGGAAAATAAAAGTAAAAAATGATTTCCTTACCTTCTGAATTATATGAGATGATTTCATATAAAGATAATTGATTTAAGAATTCATAGAGAAAGTTATGGATTGAAAATTGAATAAGTACTTAGAACTCATCATTAATTAAAACTAAATTATTATTATTCTATTATATTATTATAAAAATGTATATTTTCTTAAATTAAGAGGGGATTTTTTTTTGCAAGTCAGGTTTCCCCTCCTAGAGAATGTGCATAGTAGCCCTGCAAAGTTTGAACGTAAGCTTCCTTAGTAACGAAACCCTTTCTCAACTGGTTGTGCTACTAGGACTTAACCTTAGATTAAGAGATTTATTTCAAAAATACATTACATTTATAAACTTGTATCAATACATATAATTAAAGAGAATTCAATAAATTGCTTCACATCTTGCTTGCTTATATAAGATTATTTCAGTTACAAATAATTTATTTAAGAATTAAATCTATGAAATTTTAATAGGGATGGGAGTATCAAATGCCATATGGTGCAAAAAGTTTAAAGACATATAGTTATGACCCATATCTTGAATGAACCTAAATAACCTACTTAACATGCATTATCAAATAATTATTCGATGTTTGATTAGGAAAAACATTTCATTTTACATGGAGTTTTATTTCAAAAATAACAATATCACATTCATACGCTTATATTAAACCACATGTTAGGAAAGTAAAAGTCTATAAATGGATTTTTATAGACCACTTAGAACTCATTATCAATTAAGTCTAATATGTTTTGTAAAAAATATATCTTTTCTTACATTAAGAGCTACATTTCAAAACTACATTACATTTATAAACTTGTATCAATGCATATAACTAAATAAAATTCAATAAACAACTTAGTGTCTTATTAGATTTTGTGAAATTATTTCAATTAGAAATAATTTATTTCAAAATTCAAGGTGGAAATATGTTAATATGGATGGGAAAATCAATGTCAAATGGCGTAAAAAGTTAAAATATAAGCATTTATGTCCCATCTCTTGAATGAATCTAGATGGTTCAATTAACACATATCAATTAATTATTCCATTTTTAATAAGTTTTTTTTTTTTTTTTTTTTTTTTTTTTTTTTTTTACAGAGTTTTATCTAAAAAGAATAGGACATTAATACACTCATATTAAACCACATAATAGACAAATAAAATTCAATAAATGGCTTCCTTTCTTGCTAGCTTATATGAGATGATTGCATATACAAATAGTTGATTTAAGAATACATAAAAAAAATGTATGGATTGAAAACCAAATTCCTTACAATTTAAAGAGTTTGAATTCATTCAACTATGACCCATCACCCATTAGCCTGAATAGTCCATTTAATACTTATTATCAAGAAATTATAAAATCTACTTTGGGAATAAATGCATCATAGTATATGGATGTTAAATATCACATTTATATGCTCATAGTAATGAATATAAAAATAAAAGACCATAATATAATTCGCTATTATGATATGATTTTAGTTTATTTAAAATACAAATTAAAAAAAAAAAGCATTGGACAATGAAGTCAAATGCTTTATATTTCAAAAAGATCAAAGACATAATTCACCTATGTGTTGTTAGGATTACAACAACCCTATTTTTAGTTTTTGTACAAATAAAAATAAAAGAAAAAAACAAAGAGCCTATATAAATTTTTTTTTTCTTATTTTGCTTAAAAAGATTATTTTTTTTGAAAGAAATAAGAAAAATTATGAAATATATCTTAATAAGTCAGAGGTCAAATTCTATTTCCACTACAAAATTTTACATTCGCCTCCCAAATCTATGACCTCCTGACTCCTCAACCTTCTGACTACGAAGTTAGGTTGAATTTCTTTTTTGCTCTATTAAAATTTGAACCTCGACTCTCCGACTTCTCAACCTACTAAATATCATTCATTGCTCGACCTTGTGGTATCTCCTAACTCCTCTGTAGTCAGGGTTGGAAGTGGTAAATATATTTATGAAAATAAATCACCATCTAACTACGTGACGATCCGACTCCCCGATTGTTCAAGTAAAATATTATTTTTCTCGGTTCACACACACACACACACACACACACATATATATAATTCTCATTAAATTGATTTGAAGTTTGATTTTCGATTTTCATACTTAGATGATTTTCTTTAGGTTTTGACATGAAAATTCCTTTACGAATGTTGCAATTTATGGAAGAAAACAGTTGGCCACATAACACAAAATTAATGATCAACTTAGATGAATTACTTCATGCATTTACCAATTTTAATAAAAATTCATAAACTTCCCAACTCTTTCAGTTTCCATGTTGTAACAACCTGCTACACCTTTTTTAGAGATTTTAATTATAAAGAATAGATTGAGTCTCAATGATTTTCTTTAGGTAAAACTATACTTTTAAAGGATTACTTATCCTTATTTCAGAATTGTTACTAGAGATAGCTCATCTTTTCCGGTTTTGTTTCTCAGCCATAAAATGGGAAAAAAAGGAAAGCCACCTACTACAAAACAAGCTGTGGAGCAAAGTAAAGGAAAGATGAAAGAGGTAGAGAATCTAGAACCAAAGGAGTACAACCTCAACCCCTCTCTCATCTCCGAGTCCACTTATAAAACCCAGACATCAGGTATTATGAAGTGGGAGGAGGATTTTGGATTATTTGAGAGCATAGAATGGTTGAAAGCTGTAAGGGATTCTAAGTCAAAGAATAATATTTTGGAGGGAAATAGAAAATCATAATTTCATCGAATAGCTGATAGGTCTAAAATGTTCCCTTACTATGATATGATTTCATGGATTTTCACACATATCAACCTGCCAACACACACCTTGTTAAACCATAACAAGATTGTTATAGCCTCCTAGAAGTCAAGAGTCTTGTCTGCTATATATAATATCAATACCCTTGAAATTAATCACAATATTTAATTCCTTAACAATTTCTAAGATTATATTTTCAAGGCTTGTGAGGAGAACTGTGATAAAGTAATTGAAAATTGGTTGTGAGAAGAGGAGGAAGGATTTAAGTTCAAAGCTTCCAAGGAATATCCCATTTCTATTTTTAGGAAGCCCATCAGATTTCTTATTAAAATGTTAACCTGAATATATGGAGAAAAGCATACAGATCATTGTAAAATGAAATGGATTCCCATTATCCACAATATTCTGCATGATGCAAAGAACCCAAATTGGCATGATATTTTATCACAAAACATTTCTGATGCTTTGAAATTATCATTAGTTTCTTCTCCCAACTATAAACATAATTTCTATATGCTTTCTTTTCTAATGGATATCATTATTTCCTTAGTCCCATTTCCTTTGATGAAATGGAACTATCATGTTGACCAACAACTACCCATTCAGAATTATGCTTCAATCCCATGGGAAAGGAATTTTAAATTTCATTTTTATGATATTTTTCATTATGTTATGATCCCTCTATATGAAATACTTTTTGGAAAGGTCCCTCCTAGAATCAGTGAAAGTCTCAAAGAAGGCCTGAAATCAATAGGCCATTGGTTTGTTGAAGAATTATTTTCTTATATAAGATTTTATGGCAATGAGTTTGGACCTCATCTCTTACCCAGATACATTATTGAGAGACTTTCTATGAGATAAGTAGTAAATGAAGCAAATATGTATGGCCATGCTTGAAATTGAGAAAATTGCAAAAGAAAATTTGGCCTATTTTCCCAATTAAATTTGGATAAATAAACATCAGGAACAAGGGACATGCATTCAAAGAAGAAAAAGAGATACACTATTTTTGGCTTTATTCTTTATCCCATCATTGGTAATCATTATAAAACAATAAGTTATGTGAAAATATTTGTTCTTCAACATCCTCCTTTCAATGAAGTTTTCATAGTCGTTAATGATTTCCAACAGGCTTATGAAAGAGGAAAAATCTTAGATGTTGAAGCAAGAGAAAAATTGTAAGAATTAAGGGAAAATGTTTCTCAAGGATTCTTAAGGGAGAAAAATCTCCATGTCAATGTCTCTATAGAAGGACTAATGTTTTTTGAGTTCTTTCATTTTTCTTTTAAACAAATTTCTTCAGATCCTTCATATTTTTCTCAAGAAAAGAAAGGCATTGAAAGTGAAAAGACAACATATGTATCTATTATAGGTGAAGAAGCAGTCACAAGGAAAGAAATAAAGAAACATCAACATAACAAAAGAGATGTTACAATTGTAGAGGTTCATGAAAAAAAAGAATACCCAAAAACAATGAAGTCAATAGACATGGAAATGGTAAATGATCATGAGATCATTGTTATCAATTCTCTCGAAGACATAGAGAAGAAACAACCATAAAACATCATAGGTCAAGAAATGTAGATTTATGTAAAAAAAGATAAACAAATATGTGATGATATTCCTTCCGAGAAAGATAAAGAGGCACTGAAACAACAAACTAAGATTGACAAATCTTCAATCATTCAAAAATCTCTCAAGACTTCTATGACACCTATTTCCACCAATATTCCTTGGGATTATTTTCTATTTAAGCATATTTATAAATTAGAAACAATTTCTAATACGATTCCTTCTCTCACATAATATTTCTTTAATTCCCAAACTAGATCATTGGTTAGAAAAACCAAGAAAAGAAAGTTTGATTCCTTATAAACTATTACTGAATATAGTTAACAAGGCCAGGGTGATATTAAAGAAAAGGCCAAAAAAATTTCACAGGGTTTGGGTGCTTTTGTAAATTATAATCAATATCATATTAATGAGCTTGCAGAATCATATGAATATAGTTTACAAAAAATTAGAGCACTGGAAAAATAGTTGGAAAAGAGTAGATTATTTAATGAGGAGAACTCCAAAAAGTGTTTTTCTATGCTTGTCAAAGGTTTTGCTATAGAAAGGGAAAATATTTAGAATCAATTCCAAAATGGAATTGATTAAAATCAAAACATGCTCAACATATCCAAGATTTGAATGAAGCACATGAGAATCAAACTCATATATTGAAAGAAGAAGCCAAAAGAAATATTGAAATAATGACCACAACCCTAAAAGAGTAGGCCACCTCTCTTCAGTTTCAACTTAATCAATATTAGGGAGAAATTCGGAGTGTCAAAATTCTCAAGTAACAAAAATTACAAATTTGTTTAATTTTAAGAAAGGATCAATCCATGTTTTATAACCGTATAGATAAAATATCAAGATTTTATCAAGAAATTTTAAATCTTATTGAAAGGATTGATTCCGTAATAGAGGAGGATAAATACATTTAAATAAAATTTTCATCCATCCTGGATTGGGAGAAGAAATTACAGTCTGAAGTAATTCCAAAATTTCTAAAAATGATAAAAGACTGATGAATTCATCTTTAAACCACAGTGATACAAAAGCTAAGGAAGTCAAAGAATGGGATAAAATAGTCCAAGGACAATGCTTAATCATATGGGTAAAGGGAATTGAATTTATTAAAAATTTTGATCTTTTAAGTTGAAAGCCATTAAAATAAGTCATTCTAGGAGAATTGAAACAACCATATAAGAAAATCATCATCAAAGATCAAAAGTAAATAAGAGAGATCAAAATATGGACACAACAAACTTTCTAGAAATTCCTGTAGTTTCCTTTCAAAAAAAGCAAGCTTATCTCTAAGTTTGGGAATTAATATCAAAAGAGAAAAATAATAATTTAGAACTTAATTTCAGATTGCTAGGTCAGCATAAATAAGTTTCATACAATTCATTTATCAAATTTTACTTGAGTGTATTTAAAATGGGTGAATCATATTCAAGTTCATGAACCAAATCTGCTACTCAACGTGGAAGATGAAGACTATGAAGAAGAGGAAGAACGATTAACAACTAGTCATATTTTCAGGAGAAATCAATTTAAAAGGATGAAACTTTTATTTATAAATTTTTTATTTATAGAGAAAACATTTTTGATTTTCTAGGTTTTTGTTTGTCAAACAAATGTATCTTATTTTTAAGTACTTATATTTCTTTTTATGTTGGAGTAAAGGTCGAGAAATTGTGAAGATTTAAAATTTGCATTTTAAAATCAATTTTAAAGTTACAACTCTTTTGAAGACTAGTTTTAGAATCAAATGTGTTTTGAGCTATGAGATTAATTTATGGTCATATTTTTAATTCCTTAATGGCTGCATCTGGTATTTCTCTTTAACTTGTACATACTTATTTCTATATGAATATTTGATTATTCTATTTTAAACATTTCTTTGGACATGTTACATTGCACATCTATTTATCAAAAAAAGTTTATGAACTGTTAAATTTATATATTCCTATCTAATGATTGAAATATGAAATTCAAAAGATAGAATATTAATTTCTCTTGTTTTCGATATAGAGTTTTTCCTCAGTTGTTTTAGTTAACACATGAATATTTATTCCAAAAAACAAATAAAAATTAGTTTGAGTTGGATGAAAACATGATTTTTCTTTTTGAGTTTTATGTATAAAACTCTACCAAATCCTATTTATGTGGCTAGTTGGACCCTATATTAATGTTAATATAGGGACGTTTCCCCTCTTTAACATTTGTTACATAACACTTATCACATGAAACCCTTATGTCCTTTGATAATGTTGGACTTACATATAATTTAACACATAAAACCTTCCATCGGTGCTACTTTTCCTTATAAACCATTTGCAAAGGAAATACCCACAAAACATACCTTTCCACTTTAATACAGCCTCCGTACAGATACCAAGGCTCCCTTTATCACTATCGCTAATCGCTCCTCCACGAGATTCATTAACACAGGTTCTATCGCATCCGATATGAGATAACGCAATATCGGATTTCAAAATCTATTAACTGTGCCCATATAACTCCATTGAGTTTGCTTACTTCGCATGTCGCATTCTCCTTTGATCCTGATAGCCCGATCGCTGATACTTTTAATCGCCAATCGCACTTTCTCGCTATCAGTGTATTGGCCCATATTTCAATATTTTGAATTCGTCTCTACGGCTCCTTCCATCTTTGCGGCTCCAGATCTGCGGTTCCTTCCGTCTCTGTAGCTCCAAATCTGTGGTTCCATATCTGTGACTCTTATTGTTGTGTACAATTTACTTATTGGACTAATCTGCATGTATATCACCGTAGATTTGGTTAGATATGCATGTGAAGAACCCAGATCTATGAGCTATTAGCTAGTAGAGGTGTTTTTTTTTTTACTATTTCTTCCATCTCTACATGAGTAGATCTATGGCTATTGCTATTGTGTACAATTTAGTTATTAGACATATCTGCATGTATATGTCAGATCACTATAGATTTGGTTAGATATGCATGTGAAGAACCTGGATCTGCAGTGAAGAGTTTTATTGCAGACAGATTTACATGTGAAGAAACCGGATCTAGTTAGATTTGGTGCAGGAAAAGGAAGTTGGCTAATTGATGTAGTGGCAGATAGAGCTTTGGATGCATGTGGTCAATCAATCTATAAAGTCAAATGACAAGGTATCAAATCTCATAAAATAAGAAGACTCGAGTAAGGAGTGAGAGGTCATGCCACAAATTTTATTTATATAAATAGTCTCTAGATCTACGGCTCTTGATCTCCAAAAAGAATTTATAGAGTAGATCTTCTGTCTCTGCATGAGAAGATCTATGGCTCTTCAAAATTCCAGATCTAAAGCTCTTATGAAATATAATATAATTGGTAATGTGTAATCAAGTTGTGATATAGATCTACAACTCTTCACTTCTCTTCTCATTGATTGGGCCTTCTGCGGTTTATAGATGTGTGCCTCTTCTTTATAGATTTTTGGCTTTTAATTTCTCTTTGGCAATTTCCAGTGGCCTTCTCTTCGACAATTTTTCATACTCAGTAGGAGAGCATTCTCCAGATGGCTCCTAGCTTCACGAAAATAGCTACTGACTTAGTGCCATTTGCCTCTGGGGGGCAAGCTCCAACCCATATCGTCAGTGAAGCCCCAACTCCCACAGTCCAGGTGGTCCAGGCCTCACTCGATCAACCTTTGAAGTTCTCTGAAAGTTCCCTAATCTATCAATTCAATGGCTTTTGGCCACGGCTGAGAGCTCTACACAGTTGGATCTCAGAGGTAGGGAAGCCTCTAATTCTTGATGCAATTAATATCTACCCCTGTGCTAGAGGTTTCTTTATAGTAGATTTTGAAAACCTTGAAAGCAGACAATGTATTACAGATTCTGGCCCTTGGTTTTGGAAAAAATTAGGCCTATTCATGAGGCCATGGAACCCATCATTCGATCCCTCAACAACAATCATAACCTCAGCACCAGTTTGGGTGAGATTGCCAAACCTACCCTTGCATCTTTGGAATTTCTCTTCACTAAAAGCCATTGGAAATGAAATTGGAAAACTTTACTGTAGGCCCAAAAATAGAGGAATATACTAGAACCACCTATGCACACATCTATTTGGAAATGGACTTCAGAGCCAGATTCCATGCTGAAATACACCTAACAAGTAAAGACTATGTGTGGAACCAAAAACTCGATTATGAAAGTGTCCTCTTCAGATGTCGAGCCTGCTTTGAGACTGGCCACCTAGCCAAAAATTGCCCAATAGACTCCCAAAAAAATTATGCTAGAAAAAATTACCATAGATCTACATGGTGGGAAGGAGCAAAAAAAGAACACTACACTATCATTAAAGAGGAATACTCTCGAGAAAACTCTGAATCACAAGAAAGAAGGCAAGAAAGAAACAACTCTCAAGACAAGCAGGGGGAAAGCCCTGCCCAACAACAAAAGAGTGAACTTGACAACCCCTCAAGCATCAACAGTTATGAGGACTCGAATACCACACAAAATAAATCTGCATTTAACAACAAAGTAGATCTGTTAGACCAAACTTCTTTTCCGACTATCTTCAAAAGGACGAACACAATAGATCGTGAAGCTAAGACACCAATGTCCTAAGAACCAGAAGAGATGAAGGAGATGCAAGATAATGAAAGTTGGAAGACTGTAGAGAAAAAAAAGAAAGCTACAACATCAATCTTGCCAAGAAAGACGAGGAGCTAGACAATTAGAAACTAAGAAAATTATAGGTTTGATAGACAAATTTGGTCTCAGTGGACATTAACCATCATCATCATCATCATCATCACTATGGTCCATTGTCGCTTGCCCTTGCGATCTCTGATTTTCAATTAGATCATGACCATTGATCTAATCCCAATCGAAGTGTCCATGATCAATCGACAGTCGCTCATCGCTCTTGTCCAAGGCTGATCCCGATAACTCCAAAAGGATTCCACTGATGCAATTTAATCCTGACTCTTGATCATCTAGATACAACGATTACTATGTGTCGATACTTCACTTCTCTGTTCTTCCTTCTTTACTTAGATTTTATGCTCTTTTTTAGTGTTTTCTATGGTTCTTGGGTTTCTTCAAAAGGTTCCAGGTCTTTGCTATTCCACTGCCCACTCTCTCTTTTGAGCTTAAACTCTACACTTTCCTTCGATCTTTATCTTTACAGAGCTCTATGTTATAGACATATTTGGGCACATCAACCGCAAACTTATATGATGATAAACTAGGGCTCATCAACCCCTAAAAGAGTTGTTTCATGCCCTAAAGGAACATATTCATCTGAATACATCATTCCCCAAAAGTTCCACCTGAGAAACCATCAAGAAATGGCCTAAATTAAACCATACTGACTGCTCCACTGGCAAAGTGCGATGCATACTAAGTGGTACACTACCAGGGTGTGATGCATACTGATTAGGCCTTCTATAGGGTGCAATGGGCAATGATGGAAAAATGTCTGAGATAGCTTGCTAGGTGGTTGCTCATAGAATCTTTTAGAAACTTCTCCTGTGCCACTTGCCTCTCTGAATTTGCCCAAGGATGAATAAGGGATCTAAGAAATCTCCAAGTGGAACCAATTGTAACAAGTGGAATAACACTAATCAAACCCCACAAATGACTCACACCCTTGCACACATCTATAAATGAATCTCTGATTCAAGAGATCTAGAGGCTGGAATATTGTGAATTTCAAGGAAGTGCTAATTGTTTGTAATTGAGGAAGGAGAATTATATTGTTGGAGTGATCTTGCTATTTCATGAGGTGAAGGAGGATGATTCTGGATCAGACAACTAGGTTGTTATTCTCCCTTCTATTAATAAAGTTATTCAATTTTTCTTCCATATGATTTTGCATTGTGAATGTTATCATTTGTAAATGCCATTATTTGTTCATTATATATCTGATTCTATAATTTTTATGTTGTAATAGATCACGATGCTTTAATAGTTCTTTGTGGTTGTACTTGTGCAGGTACTCTCCAAGCGTGTTAAATATGGGGAGGAGTTGCAAGATCTGTCAAAAGGGAGAGAGAGCAAGCAAGGGATTAAGCAAAATTTCCATGTTGGTTCCATTATCTTTCTCTTATCTGTTACACATAGAAGAAATCATTGAATTTCTTTAAGCTATTGTTTCTAGGGTAGTTGCGAAACCTAGAGGGCTAGCATTCCTTAGGAATACTAGTTTTCCCAAAGAAAAATGGGCAACTCCACCGGGGAAGAACAAATTTTTTTTTTTTATTATTGTTTGTTTTATAAACTATAGACAAAGCCTGAAGTAAGCCAGCTAGCCTTCGAACTGCTCTTGCTCTGCAATTGCATAGTAGATGAATACTGCTTTAGTCAATCTATGGTTTAGTTTATAAATAAAAAATTTGAATTACAAGTATTCTAGATGCTCTTTTGGTAGCTCAGCAACCCCCCAAGGCATTCCTTCATACCTTGGTCTTTACTATTCATTAAAACTCAACTTAACTCATTGAAAATAGCTGCACATTTGAGCCAAAACCCATTTGAGTTGCACTCCCTAGACCATCACACTGTCTTCCATTCTAACCCAGTATGCATCACACCTCTTGAGTGTGGTAAGTGTGATGCGTCCCTATTTCTGTGAAGCCTATGTGTGATGACTACCTGAACCCTTTTTCCATTCTAGAAATTGGGGGGTTTTGACCTTGTTTTTAGTTTTGTTTAGTTGTTTTGCTGCATATGAACATTTCCTACTTACTGAAGCCTACTTGCATCACGTAAATCATCCTCAATTAGATTAGGATTAGTGAATGTTTTTGTGTGTTTGTTCATCATTTGCAATCCTTTGTCGAAAAGTTGTTTAAATCGATTTTTCGCTTTGATGCAAAAAGTGTCATAATTGTCGTTTTGTGTCAAAAAGAGAAGTGTTGTGAATTCTTCCTTCCTTTGATAATCAATTGAACTTTTCTTCATCTATTTGATCTTATTTGTTTATATTCGAAGTGTCGAAAGCATTTTTATTCAAAATTGAAACTGTCATGGAGTCTTCTTTTCTCTTTTGAAGAAGAAATTTCAACAAACTTGGTGCAAGAAGTCGTAATGCATTGAACACAACATTTTGGAAGATTGATTGCCATATATAAGTCCTTGATAATTTCTCTTTAATTTATCACCAAGGTGTATATTGCAGTTTTGCGATTGGTTTGGTAATCCCTCTGTCTAGATTTTCTAGAGTAGTCACTTTCATTCCTTTTCGACTCTTTAAAAGAAAAGGTCCATCGAAGCACTTGTCCTTTTAGGCTCATTAAAAATTGAAGGAGACTAGAGTCATCTTCAGCTTTTTATTGACTCTTGAAATTTGAAAAATCAAAGTTGTGTCCAAGCATCATTAAAATTAATTGAATTCAGAATAACATCCTTGTTCCTTAGTTGATCTTAGGTTGAGACATATGGTGACAAATCTGGAGTCCACTGATCAAGGAATTCATTTTAAAGCGAATCCTAGTACTTTTCATTCTTGGGGAAATATTGGTGCTCCTTATATGGATACATTATCCCTTTTGGGAATTCCCATTGGCCTTCTAGTATGGTTGTTTTCAACCTCTGTGGTTCAAAATGAAGTGATTTCTCTTCAATCAAGTACACCTCCGGTCAAAGTGGGCAAAAAGAAAGGAAAAAAATTCCGCATAGTTGATCCCTCCCATGTAGGGTAGAATCATTTGCTTTGTTTTGTTCTCTGGTTTTTCTAGTCACTTCATTCTATGTTCTTCTCTCTTATCTTCGCTTCCAGGAGCCGAGGTGGATGCATATCCTTTCCGGCTGCCTTTGTTCTTGTTTCTCTTGGCTCTGCCTATTTCCAGGCTTGATTGTACTATATTGCCCCTTTATTAATAGATTTAGTCATATTTTACAAAAAAAAAGTACACCTCCGGTTGAATCGGAAATAAATCCTTTGCCTTCTTCCTTTTTTGTTTCTCCCTCCCCTTCTTCTTCTTCGCTTGGTGAAAGTAGTGATACTAGTAACCTGGTGGTTGAGAAGAAGAAGAAAGGGAAGGAGAAGAAGAAGAAGAAGCCAATTCAACAAGGGGCAACCAAGCAACCATTGCTTTGAATGCATCATCTAATGAAAATCCACCCATTAAACTTCCCAAACCCAAATTTCCATGCATAATTTGTATGGGAGACCATTTTCATTGAAATTGTCCTTGCTTTCCTCGGACCTTGAAAAAACGGTCTCCCCATTCACAACATCCCATGTCATCAACTTCTGGAGATCATGTTGGTAACACACCTTCAACTAGTGATAGTAAAGTTCATGGACAGAGGAGAAAAGTTAAGTTTCCATGTAGGCTATGTGAAGGTAACCATGCCCTTCACCTTTGTCCCTTTTTGGATGAAGCCAAAAGAGTGTTGGATAACCGTCTTGCTTCATTTTAGCAACTCCCATATGGTTACAAGAAACTCTCCCTACGTCCTTCACTATTTGAAAAACTGACTGACTTAAATCAGCAGTCGGTCGAAACCAGTCTCTCTAAAAGTGAATCTTATGAGTCCATACCTAACCAAAATCAACAGGTCGAGGTAATAATTGACCCAATTTCACCTTCAGATAATTGTACCTTTCCCGAAGAGAGTGAAAATGATACCATTCAAGTTCTTTTTGTTATTTCAGATTCTAATGAGCTTGGGGGCAATCCACCTATTCCATCAAGACAGGAGGAAGATCCTCTAGTTCTTGTAGCACAAGCGGTTAATTCTCCCGTTTCTTCAGTACCCCCTCCAAGTAGTCCAGTCACTTCCTTTGATTGGAATCGACTAGCAAGATCCCACCTTCCATCTTATGTACCTTTCCAGATCATAGTACAAGTTCGTAAAATGATCATATCTAGCACTATTATAGATGAAGGTGCATCAATGAGTATCCTTTCCTCGACTGATTGGAAAGCGCTTGGTTTGCCATCGCTTATGCCTATCACATAGAATCTGTTAGGCTTTAATAAAGGAACTAGTTGACCGTTAGGGATCCTTCCTAAATTACCTATTACTTTGGGAGGGAAAACCGTTCATCTGAACGTGATGGCAGTCCCAGGACCTTTAGACTACAATTTAATTCTTGGGCATCACTATGTTTATAACATGGAAGCTATTGTTTCAACACTCTTCCGAGTGATGCATTTCCTGCATGAAGGCAAAATCGTCACCATTCACCAGCTTTAACTTCCTGAACCAAGAATAGCTCCAAGTCAATCGTTAACCCTAAATGATCCTTTTGCATCAACGGTATCAATTGAACCTTCATTCCATCCACTTGATAACCATGAGTAGTCTGGTGAGTGTAATGATGCTTGGGGAGCATGAGCCTAGTTGTAAAGATAAGTTTCCCTATAGGTTATGTGATTGGTCTGACACATCATTCATCTTTGTCTATTCTAGATGATGCCAAGAGGTGTTTTGTCTATTCTGGATGAATTTGTCCTACCTCACCATAGTGACTTCCATCTAGTTACAAGAGATTTTCCCTTTTATCATGCTGAGGGCATGCAAACCTTTTCTCAAGCATAGTTTTGTCGTTTTGAGCTTGTGTAAAAATGAAATTGACTTCATGTATAGTTTCTTCATTTCAAGCTTGTGTAAAAATGAAAATGAATCCAATCATAGTTCCCCATGGTTCAAACTTGTCAAAAATGAACCCATTTACAAGTAATTAACCTTTTTGATTGCCATTCTATCAACCTTTTGAGCCTTGGTTGTGTACATCTCATCACCACTATCCATTTGGCCAATCATACACTTCCACTTGGTTGTTTTACCCTTTTCGAGGAACAGTTGTGATTAGTGGTATTATTAGCCAGCTTCTTCATAGAAATCATCATGTTTTGAGAAGTTCCAAAACCACTGGAACTAGTTGCTACCCTTTTCAGACTCATTAAATATGAAAAGATTGTTGAGCACTTGGCCTTTTCAGCTCATTAAAGTGATTGGAAATGTCATCCCTCCTGTATTATTTTATCCTTTCTTGGACCTGAGGGATTAATTTACGAAAATGGACTAATGGAGTTTTCTTTTCATCCCTTTTCAAACACTCTAAACATGAAAAGGACTGAGTTATCCTTGTCGTTACACTCGTTAAAATAATAGCGACAAACTTGTCCATCCAGACGAGACCGAGTTTCACTGTTGCTAGACTCATTAAAACATTAAACGACAACATGTTTGCCCGAAGGGAGAATTATAGAATAAGCATATGTTATCCTCCTTAAGCTTGACAAAAATAAAGAGATACTAGTTAGCAATGACTGGGGAAAAAGGGGAAGAAAACTTGAGGAATTTATGGTAGAAGTTGCTCTTGAACATGACACTTTCACTTCATCATCATTATTAAGTTGGGTTGGGTTATTCCGTTCACCAGTCATGTCACCTTTGGTCATTCATACCATCCATCTTTTGGGGTTAACGCTACCAATTCATCTTAGTGTCAACGACATGTTCAAGAGAAGTCATTGAGTTGAGAAACCGCCATCCAGTTAATGTCTCATCCACTGCAATACCTACAACCTTCATTTTTTTCATGACTATCATTCCTAAACCTTGTGTCATTAGTTCATTTTCACCTTCAGAAATCATTTGATTCGTTTCATGTCTTAGATGTGTGATACATCAAGGCCCTCCTATGATGAGTAGCTTCTTGTCGACATGAGCTCATTATCCAAGAAGTTGACTTAGAAACAACCCTTTCAGTGCTTTGAAGCTTGCATACATCAATGGAAAGTTTCTCACTTCTGGCGACAGGTTGACATCAATGGCCTTCGACCGAAAGATTTTGCATGGTGTTCGACATTGGATCATATATTCACACCACGTGAATTATGTTGCTGTACTTTGAGGGTCATTATCATTATCGATGATTCCTCTCGCGTCTATTAACAACTTACATCATTGGCTGGTAATCAGGTGATGTCGTTCCATGTTCAACTTCAGAACATCTCTTCACATGGATCGACTTGTACATCGAGTGAATATTGAATGAGTTTGAAGACCCCGGATCTAGTTTCATCCATCCAGGATGTGATATATTCAGGGACATAAAAAAATCAAATGTACAAAGGCTCTACACAGATGGTCATCCTAACCATGGATGATGACTCTATATCTGAAGAATCACCAGTCTGTATATGCAGACGACAATCTCATCTATGTACATGAAATGAATTTATAAAGCTGAGCATAGGGATGCCTCCCTTAGCTAGATCATGAAAATTATATTATGATGATGTATTGTATTGTAACTTATGTAGGTCACCTTCTAGTTCGAAACATTGGATCCTCATGATAAAGCATTTCACCTGACATCAATATTTACAACTTCATGCTTTAGGGGGAAACTGACATAGAAATATTTGGGCACATCAACCCTAAAATTATATGTCGATAAACAAGGGCTCATCAACCCCTAAAGAAATTGTTTCATGCCCTAAAGGAACATAGTCATCTGAATACATCATTCCCCGAAAGTTCCACCTAAGAAACCATCCAGAAATGGCTTAAATTAAACCATCCTAACTACTCCACTGGAAAAGTGTGATGCATACTAAGTGGTACACTACCGGGGTGTGATGCATACTGATTAGGCCTTCTATAGGGTGTGATGGGTGAGGATGGACAAATGTCCGAGACAATTTTCTAGGTGGTTTCTCATAGAATCTTCTAGAAACTTCTCCTATGCCACTTGCCCCTCTGAATTCACCCATGGATGAATAATGGATCTAAGAAATCTCCAAGTGGAACAAATTGTAACAAGTGGAATGCCACTAATCAAACCCCATGGATGACTCACACCCTTGCACACATCTATAAATGGATCTCCGATTCAAGAGATCTGGAGGCTGGAATATTGTGAATTGAAAGGAAGTGCTAATAGTTTATAATTGAGGAAGGAGAATTGTATTGTTGGAGTGATATTGCTATTTCATGAGGTGAAGAAGGATTGAAGCTAGGAGGATGATGCTAGATCAGACAACTGGGTTGTAATTCTCCCTTCTATTAATAAACTTCTTCAATTTTTGTTCCATATGATTGTGCAATTGTGAATGTTATTATTTGTGAATGCCATTATTTGTTCATTATATATATGATTCTGTGATGTTCATGTTGTAACATATCATGATGCTTTGACAGTTCTTTGTTGTTGTACTTGTGTAGGTAATGTCCAAGCGTGTTAAGTATGGGGAGGAGTTCCAGGATCTGTCAAATGGGAGAGAGAGCAAGCAAGGGATTAAGCAGAAGTTCCAGGTTGGTTCCATTATCTTTCTCTTATTTGTTACACATAGAAGAAATCATTGAATTACTTTTAAGTTGTTGTTTCTGCATGCACACATCTATTACATAATTCCAATTCACTATAATTCAACACTCGAAACACACATTCAAACTCAGAATTGAGTTGATTATATTAATAGATATAAACAATGATTACAGAATGAGATCTTTGTCTCTCTGGCCTAATGTTCGTAGCCTCTGTTTACACTCTGCTCGTAGGCTTACAGCCAAACCTATCTCACCTATCTATCTAGCCTCTAACTTTCAAACCTCTGACTAACTTCTGATCATGCCTTTTTGGCTTTCATTTATACAAATGGATTCTAAAACCAATTTCTGGTTTAGATCCATAAACTCCTCAACAAAATTCCTAAATCTCTTCCTCATTCCTAAAACTCCTCTCTAATCCATAAATTCATGAATTGACTCCTAATATGAGTTTTGCAATTAATTTTCAAACCTCTCATCACTCAACTATCTTAAATCTCTCATGTTCTCCTACATTTGAGAATATTTACAATTATGCCCCACAATATTCAATTAAATCCTATTCTCATTAAAATCACTTGAAACCCTTAATAATTACATTAATTCAAAACATAGGAACCCAACTTCCCTAAAACACAAGACCCCCTATGTATACTAAAATATAATGATTTTCTCTGAGCCAAATGCTCTTCAATCATGAAGCTAGTCCTAGATCATCAATAGAAACTAGTCCCAAAACTTCATCTAAATTCACCACTTTTACAAACCCTTTGTTTCCCTTGGAAGAAGTTGAATGGGAAATCAATTATATTGCAGCTCAAATAGTAAATCCTTTAACTACTTTAGCTCCAATTTCACTAGTTCCATCTATATCTGCAGCTCTTCAATTTTCAAATCCTCCACCTCCATTTATCCCTCCTACATGATCTCATCCTCAAGCCCTCTCATCACCTCACACATCAAGTTCAAGCTCATCTTCCCCAAAATCAACCAGGGCAGGTCAACCTTGGTTTTCCATTGGTCCCATTGCTATTCTTGGAGATCAACATGATTTACCAAAACACTCTGAAAGTTGGTTTCCTAAGCATAATCCTGATGGCCCTATTATAGTTGAAGAACATATTAAACAATTTAGGTTATCCCTCAAATTAGGAGTTGTTCAACATTAAGATCAGGTGTGCAATTTATTTCCATTCAACTTTGAGGGAAAAGCTACAACTTGGTATTTCACCATAGTTGATGGTTCTATTACAACTTGGGAATCTTTTGAAAAAATATTTATCAAAAGGTATGGAGAAGATAAAACTAAAGCATATCTAATTGTAGAGTTATCAAATATCAGGATGAATTTAGGTGAATCAATCAAAGACTGTTTTCTATCCTTAATAGATTCCCTGCAACATCTAGGCCCACTGATGATGTTTTAGATGAAGTCTATAATATTTCTCTTCCTTATGATATTTCTTTTGCTGTTATTAGAGAAGAAAAAGATACATTAGCCCTAAACATGGAGGAGAACCTTAAAGTTGAAGAAACATATAAAAATTGTAGCAAAACATGCATTAGAACAGGAAAGAAATAAAATAATATATTCTTCTAAAATATATTCAACTAGTAAAATAGTTCATGAGATAAAAGAAAAAGAAAATATTGATTTAGACTCCATCCAAAAGGTAATTTAAAATTGTCTAATGAGATAACTAATGTAAAAATTGTCCTTTCTGAAACTCTAATAATTAAAAGAGCTTGAAATCCATTTAGAAGGAATTCAACATTGATGATTATGCTTATGATGATTTTTGTCAAGCTCATAATCATAAAAATTCTAAAAAAACTTGTGCTGATTTTATAAATATGTTTAAAGTATTCGTAGAAGCTGAGAAAGAGAAGAAACCAAAGGAAGAAAACAAAAATGAAGAAGAATATAGTAATTTTTTTTATTTTTATTTTTTATTTTTTATTTTTTATTTTCTATAGGATGTTTCTTAAGGAGGATTAATTGATAATTATTATATTGAAGATAAATAAGAAGTTAATGCTATACAAACTATATCAAAAACTCAAAATCCTTCTCCAAATCAAGTATCTTTATCAAATACCAATCCTCCTTATCAAACTAACAAAACCAAACTAATGATAAAGTTACTTCTACATCTAATAACATCCTCGCGGGTGAATATCTAGATTATGATTTCATTGAAGACATGAAGAAAACTAGATCTAATATATTTTTATTTGAATTATCAAAACTTACTTAGCAAAGAGATAAATTGATCAAAGCTCTAGGAAATGATCCTTCTGAAAATTCCAATTCCAATAAATATCCTTCTAAAAATATTTCTAATATCAATGTAACTTTAATCGGAGATCAATCATCTTCTTGAACTCCTCCTTTCCTTTTAACTTTTAAAATATGCAACATTAATGTGCATACTTATCTAGTTGATTCAAGAGCTTCATCTAATGTAATTCCCTTATCTGTTATTCAAAAATTAAATATATATCCTACAAAATCATCTACCCAAATCATACAACTTTATAGATCAAGTGTAGAAGTCTTAGGAGAAAGAAAAGTTGTTCTTATTAGACTTGCTTCAAATCCCAAAATCTTTTAGATTGTTGATATTATTGTCACTGATATTCTAGAATCATATGGTAGGATTCTTAGCCGAGTTTGGTACAAAAATATCAATGGTTATTTCTCAATAGATTGGTCTCATTTATGGCTACCTTTATATGGTAGGCCAAATAAAGTCAAGGTTGATCATGAACATCAAATGAGACATACAATTATAGACCTTGAAAATTCTAATGAGCCAATCAATTCGCCTGAATCTTCATCAGGAAATTATAAATTTGGTACCTATCTTGGTAATTTATCATTTAAGGAATTCCCTGCATTTGAAACTCAAATTGAAATCCTAGACATTCTACAGATACAAACTTTAAATTCAAGACAAATTTCCTATAATGAGGTTCAATTTATCATTACAACTGATCAAATTAGTAGTTTAACTTTATATTTTGATGGTTCCAACTCTAATGAGGGAGTTGGTATTGGATGTGTGTTAATATACCCCCAAGGGAATACATTTATCCTTTCTTGCAAACTAAATTTCCCTAGTACCAAGAATGTAGTTAGATACAAAGCTTTATTTCAAGTTCTTCGAAAATCAATTGAAATGGGCATAAAAAATATCAATGTTTTAGGTGATTTAAATATTATAGTATTATCGAGAAATCTAGTGTCCACTCGGAGATGCTAGTCCCACTAAGTCGGGTAGCTATCTTAGAAACCAACAAACCAAAACTACTTTCGCTTTCCTTTACGAGAAGTAGATAAGAGGGGAACAAAGGACACCAACCTCAGTCTTGTGCTTGGTTCCTTGCTTGGTTCCTCTCCCTTCTAACAGATCTCTGCAGCTCCTTCTTCATTTACCCAATTTCAAAGAGTACCTGTGGAATCAAAGTAGCATAATATTATCAATAAATAGAGATCTACAATCGTAAACAATATAGGACCAGATATATATTGACCACACAAATGCATATATCATCAAACATAAACAATGTAAACTTTGAAACGGGAACTATAAACTCAAAGCGGGAACTCTGGCCCAAAAACCTCAAAAAAACATCAAAAACAGTGCTAAAAATGAAAAGTGTGTATACTGGAACGATGTTTTTTTTTTAGGTGCCAATTTTGAACGTGTTTTAAAAATGGTGGTGACTACAAAATTTACTATGAAATTTTCGTGCAAAATATAGCTTCAAAATGAAAGTGATGCTACTGGAATAACGTTTTTTTTTTAGGGTCAATTTTCAAACTTTTTAAAAAATGCTAATACAACCAATTTTTTATGTCTCAAACAAAGTTAATTTTTACGGAAAAAACACATTAATGTTTCTGGTAGAATATCATTTTTCTTTCCTAAGTATAAATTTAACATGTTTTCAACCACACCATGCTAGATACAAAAGAAATTTAAATTTTTTTAACTATAAAATTAAAAAACCATGACATTATGAACAAAGTATATCACTTAATGAAATCAAAAGTCTTTATTTGTATACTGAATAAAACAGACATTATATCTCTAATTTGATATTGCATTGTAGATATTTAAACAATAAAATTTATCATACTTAAGACATAATCCAACAACATAAAAATGCTTCATAAATTCTCAATTAACAACATATGGAAAACATTAATTTTATTTGAAGATATGATGCATACATCAGTTATATAATCTGTCTTAAACAATTATTCAAAATCACTCATATTTTCTTGCACACCATCATAATTCACATCTTCAAATGAGTGACTGGATGCTGATGAAGATGTTCCATATTTTTCTCTTTCATCAACTAGTGCCCCATCTGAGTCCACATGCATGCCCAACATTCTAGGTTTCAAAAGTCTTTTAGATCTACGACTGGTTTCAGCAGACTCTCATGTCAACACTATTCCTTCTGGTAACAACCTTTTCAGAATCTCTATCGTCTTGAAGCGAAGAGTTCCTCTCTTTGTT
>APFE030357831.1:217730-280914 GCA_000404065.3 Pinus taeda | reverse complement strand
GAGAAATGAGATTCTTTCAACATAGAGCACAGAGCACACACTAGATGCACTGTCCTAAATCAAACCAACAAGCAGTCTAAATGCAAATGCACATGCATGTATTTGTTTTCAACCTTCTTAATGTGTGAATGACAAGAAGAATGCTAAGTATAAATCTAAATTATCTTTTCAAAGCGACAGTACTAACATTTTTTCTTCAAAATACAAAAGGAAGATAATGATGACACTTTGTGATTTTGAATTGAAAACTGCTTTTGACACTTGAAAAACTACTAATTCAAATCAAATACAAGAGTAACAGTATAATCAACCATCAAGAACAATAGGATTCTTTTCTTTGACTGAAAATGACAGTTGCGATACTTCCAAATCAAAAGATGATAGTTTGATTACGCTACTTCTTTGTAAAAGAGAATTGTATATGGCGCACAATACATAAAAAAATTCACAGTTCTTTGCACGATGGAGGTGGAATGATGGAAAGGAAGGGGGTTTTCATAGAGGTGTACTAATCACAGACAACAAAACTCCTGAATAAATCTGAAGAGAGTGAACAAAAAACAAAAATCTAGAAGCAGAAGAGGTCTTGTTTGACCAACGCACCTGTAACATAGGGAAAGTGTGATGCAGCGTACCTACTGCACACGGGAGTTGCGATGCATCTAGATTCCCAAGAGGAGAAGGTGCAATGGTCGAGGGACGAGACTTCAACTTGGTTCTTGGTCACAGTTTGTAGCTCAATTCAAGGATTTAGGCTGAGCAAGTGATGTTCAGTAAATATAAATCACAGGGGCTGATCTAATGAGGTTATTAGAGCCACCACCAGGGCAATCAGGATGTTTGCAAATTGATTGTTCAATTTATAAACAAAACCCAGAGATAGACTGAAGCAGCATTGATCTACTTTGCACTTGCATAGAAAATGCAGTTTAAGGCTAGCTGGCTTAACTTCAGGCTCCATTTGTAAGTTTATAAAAAAAATAAATATGGACAAGAAAACAATCTATTTGCTCCCCAACGGAGTCGCCATTTTGTTATCGGGAAATCTAGTGTCCACTCAGAGCTACTAGTCCCACTAAGATTGGTAGCTATCTTAGAAAAAAACAAACCAAAACTACTTTCGCTTTCCTTTACGATAAGTAGATAAGAGGGGAACAAAGGACACCAACCTCAGTCTTGTGCTTGGTTCCTTGCTTGGTTCCTCTCCCTTCTAACATATATTTGTCACTCCTTCTTTGTTTACCCAGCTTCAAAGAGTACCTATGGAATCAAAGCAACATAATACTATCGAAGAACATAGATCTGCAATCATAAACAATATAGGAATAGATATATATTGACCACACAAATGCATATATCATCAAACATACAAGAATGTGTAGGAAAACTTGAATAGTTTTTATTAATATCAAGAATAGCAAAGAGGATTACAACCCATTGTTCTGACCCAGTGTCATCCTCTCAGCATGAGAGCCCTTCTTCACCTCATGAGAAGCTTAGATCAACCAACACTATGATATTGCACTAGGAAACCAATAGCACTTCCTTACAAGATACAAGATTCTAGCCTCTGGATATCTGTGATGAGGGATCCATATATAGATGATTGTAGGGGGTTGATTCAGCTTCTGGGATTTTGATTAGTGTCCTCTCTCTGATAGTTCTTGATTCCACTTGGAGATTCATGATCTCTTACTCATCCCTGGGCGAATTCAGAGAAGCAAGTGTCACAAGAGAAGTTTCTGGAAGATTCCATGATCATCCACCTTGCAAACTGTCTCTACCATTTGTCTACTCTTGCCCATCACACCCTATAGAAGGGCTTTCCAGTATGCATCGCACTTTTTACTCTTAGCAGGTGAGATGCATCGCACCCTCTACACTGGGTAATATGTATGGTCCAGTTTTGACTAGTTCTGAGCAGTTTTCTGTGGAGAACTTCTGGGAGATGATGTAGTCAGCTGAGCTTGTTCCTTTAGGGCGTGGAGCAATAATTTTAGGGACTTACAAGCCCTTGGTTTATGGACACGTATGATTGGGGTTGCAATGCCCAAAAATGTTTATAACATATAGCAAGACAATGTAATAAAATGATTAATTGTGTAACTAATCTTTTGAGAAGTTATAAACAAGAAGTATCGGACTTAGTTAAAAATTTCTATAACTTTGAATAATATTCCATACCCCTCTCACAATTTTGATGCTGATCTACTTGTTAATGTTGCATCAAGGTTTCTTCCAGTTGAAATTTTTTCCCCCGAATGATTTTGAGTTGAAATTATTTTCAAATCTTCAATCCTCGACAATATTCAAAATTGAAGAGTAATTGATGGTGATGATCAAATCAAATATTTCTTTACTCTAGAAGATAATTTCAAAGAATCCATTATTGATGAAGATCAACATGCTCCTAAATTGGTATTAGATTTTTTGAATGATAAAAAAACTCAAAATTCAATTCCAAAATCCATAGTCCAATTAGAAAATTTATATGATTTTCAGAATAGATTCAAAGCTAGTACAAATTGAAAAACCAATAGTTCCTCATTGCAATTTAAAGTTGTTAATATAGGAATAGAAAAACAATGTCAAAATATTAATCTCGGAAGTAATTGTACACATGTTTAATTATCCAAATTTATTGAAATTTCCAAACAATATAAGTATGTTTTCATATGGACTTATGATGATTTGAAGGTTTATGATACTAAAATAATACAACATGTAATTCCAATCAAATATGCCACTAAACCTTTTCAACAAAAACTAAGGATTATGCATTAGACTTGAGGGTTAGATCAAAGAAGAGCTCAACAAACTCTTAAAAGCTAAAATAATTTTTCCGGTAAGACATTCACAATGGGTATAAATTTTAGTTCCAATTAAAAATAAAAACAAAGAAATTAGAGTCTACATTGATTTTCAAAATTTGAATAAATCATTTGAAAAAAGACAAATATCCTATTCCTCCATTATAACAAATTCCACAATCAATTGTAGGATCTGAGATGTTCGCTTTTCTTGATGGATTCTATGGTTATAACTAGATTTTGGTTGCACAAGAAGATCAAATTAAAACCACCTTTTGAACCAAATGGGGCACATACGCTTATAAAGAGATGCCATTTGGATTAATAATGTTGGAGCTACTTTTCAACGAGCCAAGGATATTGCTTTCAATGGAATTATTGATAATTTCATGGTTGTATATCTAGATGGCATTACAATTTATTGCAAGAAAATAATTCAAAATGTTGATCACTTAAAAAATATTTTTGAAAGATGTCAAAAATATGGAATTTCCTTAAATCCAAAAAAGACTATATTTGGTGTCATCAAAGGTAAATTATTTGGGTTTATAATTTCTAAAATAGGTATTGTAATTGATCTGGATAGATTCAAACCAATCTTGAAAATTGTTCTTCCTCACAATAAAAAATCTATGCAATCCTTCTTAGCAAAGATCAACTTTGTTCGAAGATTTATTCCAAGTTTTGTTGAAACAATCAAACCAATGTAACATATGATTAAAACGAAATTTTTTTTTTTAAATAGGTACCATTATAAAAGAAATTCTTTTAAAAAAATTAAAGAGGTTACTGCTGCTACTCTAGCATTAATAAGCTAAAATTATGATAAGGAGTTTATAGCTTTGTAACAATCCTCACTCAGAAAATTCTGAAGATGCAAAAATTCCTATTTCTTTCATGAGTTTTTGCTTTCAGGGTGTTAAATTAAATTATCCAGAAATAAAAAATAAAAATTATGATATTTCTAAATTTATGATTTCCACTTTAGACATTTTTTTTGTTGAAATCTCATATTAAAGTGATAGTTCCACACCTCACAGTTATGAATTTGTTGGTTCAAAAGGATTTAGGAGAGGAAGGAGAAAATTGGATAGCTGCATTACACGAATATGATTTAGAGAATAAACCATCTAAAGTTATCAAAGGATAGGGTCTATGTAAATTATCAGCTGAATCAAAAGAATATCACTCATATGAGGGTCAAAATTCTAATTCAGAAATATGATGGCACAATGAATTTGAAATGAATCAAGAAGGAAACCTTTATGTACCTGTTCCAACAAATACATGGTATGGAGATATAAAAAGTTTATTTATTCATGGTACTACTCCTAACCACTTATTAGTTAAATCAAAAAGAGCTTTACGTATGAAATGTTCCAAATATCTGTTAATTGGTGGCATTCCTTTGCGAAAAATTATGATGATTTATTACTGAGATTCCTTGAGAAATCTAATGCAGAAAAAGTCTTAGTAAAAGTACTTGATGGTCCTTTTGGTGGAAATTTTGGAGAAACCACTACACATAAAATTTTATGAGAAAGATATTACTAACCCACTCTATTCAAGGATTCTTATGCATACACAAGGAAATGTGAAGATTTCAAACAACAAGAGGAAAAGAAAAAAGACCCACTCTTCCACTTAAACCTGTTGAAGGAAAGGACCATTTGCATAATGGGGATTAGATATCATTGGATCCAAATTCTTCAAAATTACATAAATATATTATTACATCCATTGGTTATTTCAAAAGAGGGACTGAAGCACTCCTTTCGGAAAAAGTCAATGATGAACAAGTATGATATTTCCCAGAAACCCATATTATCACAAGGTTTGGAGTTCCAACATCCTTTGTGTTTGATAACGTTTTGTATTTATCTTCTCTTAAGATGACTAAAATTTTCCTATATTAGGGCATCGAGATCAAAATTTCTACTAAGTACTACCCTCAAGGTAATGGTTTAGTAGAATCCACAAACAAAAACTTGATTCAAATTCTTAAAAAGACTGTTCAAAACAACTTAAGGAATTGGCATAACTAGTTATCTAATGCCCCATGGGATGATAGCGTCACTCCTAAAAGAGAATTAGGGAATTCCCCATATTTTCTACTATATGGTAAGGAATCCATATTGCCACCAAATATTTTTCTTCCATCTATCCAATTAGCTCAATCTGTAAGGCATAATTCAATCGAAGACATGGATGTTTGGTTATAAACATTGCTAAAATTGGAAGAGGAACGACAAAAGATAAAAGCTAAATTTCATGAACATTAGGAAATTATCAAAAAATTGTTTGATAAACATTTAACATCTAATAGAGACTTTTCTATTGGTGACTTAGTCCTAAAATGGGATAAAAGCCATGAAGAGAAAGGTATACACTCTAAATTTCAACATCTTTGGATTGGTCCTTTTCAAATCTTTTCAGAACTTTGTCCTTCAACCTACATTCTACAAACATTACAAGGCAAAGTACAAAATTTGTGAGTAAATGGGAAAATTTTGAAAATATAATTTTCATAAAAAAATAATTTCAATATCATATGTAAATATTCCATTTAACTAAAGGATGTTGGTATCCTAAAAAAATGTTTTTTCTTTTTTCTTATTATCTCTTTTTCAAAATTTTTATACATACAGTTTCTTTTCATATGTTTCTTTAGTTAAATATTTACAACTATGATTACATATTTCAAGAAGCATGCTTTTACCGATATATTATTTATTATTCCAAATAAATTTAAATTTTTAAGGATAAATTGTTCTTAAAATATGAGGAATTCTGAAATGCTTGATATTACTTTAGTTATTATATAAACCTTTAATAATGGGAAGATTGTTTGATTTATTATTTTATGTTATAAGAGTTCCATTATCTTAAAAAAATTAAAGAATAAACCAAATTCTATAAAAAAATATGATTAATACAATATAGAGTTTGACTTTCTTTTAATACATCAAAGTATTTGCTATCAAAGAAAATCTCTATGTCACTTGGTTATGTATGATAAATTCCAAAACTCGTCATAAGATATAAAGTGAAAACAAGGAGTTTAAAATTATTAAAAGGAGAACAAATAACCCGTTGGGGTTATGAACGCTTGCTGGAAATAGGTCAATGTTTGTAATTCAACTAAAGGGGATATTTGTGCTCACAATAGTGAATCAATTAAAGGTTTAAAGAGAGATTATTATAACACAAAGAAAAAAAAAACACTTTGATGGAATCAAAATCCTAAAATTAATGTTTAAAAATTCAAATGATGATTGAATTATAAGGTTCTAAAGATATAAGTAATTTCATTATCTAATTCTTATTTCATAAAATTTTAATTTCTTGCATTAATACTTCTAGTTTGATTGTTTATTTTGTTTTGTCAATATATCAAGTATCTTAGACATAAATCATAGATTAGAAGAAATTTATGAAAATTTTCTTTTATTTTGAAATATAAATATAAGCTTAACAAAGATAATTCCTTCTTCTAGTGTGTCTCCATTTGTTGTTAGGATTACAATGACCCTCTTTTTTTTTAGTATAAAGAAAAATAAAATAAAAAACAATTATATAATTTTTTTCTTATTTTCCTTAAAAAGATTAAAATGTTTGAAAGAAATAAGAAAAATTACAAAAAATAGCTTGATAAGTTAGAGTTTAGATTCTGTTTCTACTACAAAGTCATACATCTGCCTCCCAACTCTACGAACTCCCAACTCCTTGACCTTCCTTATTTCAGAATTTTTGCTAGAGATAACTCATCTTTTATAGTTTTGTTTGTAGGCCATAAAATGGGAAAGAAAGGAAAGTGACATGCTATGATATAATCCGTGGAGAAAATTAAAGGAAATATGAAAGAGGTAGAGAATCCAGAACCAGAGGAGTACAACGTCAATCCCGATCTCATCTTCGAGTCCACTTATAAAACTCAAAAAGTAGGTATGATCAAGTGGGAGGATATTTTTTAATTCTTTGAGAATAGAGAATGGTTGAAATATTGCAGGGCTTATAAGCCAAACAATAATCTTTTGGAGGGAATTATAAAAGTATAATTGCATTGAATAGCTACTAGAGCTAAAATATTCCCTTACTATGATATAATTTCATGGATTTTGGCACATATCAACCTCCCAACATGCACCGTGTGAGATCATAAAAATAATGGTATAGCCTCTTGGAATCCATAATTCCTTTCTACTCTATATAAGCTTAATACCCCTGAAGTCAATATTGATATTCAATTCCTCAACAATTTCCAAGATAATGTTTTCAAGCCTTGTGAGCATAATTACGATAAAGTAATTGAAAATTGGTTGTGATAAAAGGAGGAATGATTTAAGCTCAAAGTTTCCAAGGAATGTACATTTTCTATTTTTAAGAATCATGTCATATTTCTTATCAAAATATTAACCCAACTATATGGAGAAAAGGATCCAAAACATTCTAAAATGAAATGGAGTCCCATTATCCATAGTATCATGCATGATGCAAAGTGACTAAATTGGGTTGATATTTTATCACAAAACATTTCCGATCCTTTGAAATTATCATTAGTTTCTCCTCCTATCTACAAAAATATTTTATGGATGTCTACTTTTTTAATGGATATCATTATTTCCTCAGTCCCATTTCCCCTTATGAAATGGAACTATCCTATTGATCTACAACTACCCATTCAGAACTATACTCCAACCCTTTGGGAAAATAATTTTAAATTCCATTTTTATGATATTTGTCAATATGTTGTGAATCGTTTGCATGAAATCCTTTTTGGAAAGGTCCCTCCTAGAATTAGTGAAAGTATCAAAGAAGGATTGGAATTAATAGGCATGTTAACACATAATCATAGGGATTGGGTGAACAACTGTAATTTGTGTAAATAAACAATAGAGAAAATGAAGAGTCATTGGGAGATAAATTGAACAATCACTCCCTATTATATATAATAATGAACAACCTGAATGAATAATATGATTATATTTGAGGAGTTACCTCCTGGTTTGACATGGTATCAGAGCCAACACCATTTTTGGCTTCCCTCTCTTCTTTGTAACTCCTCTCTGGCAACTGCTGCCCCTCTTTGGCAACTGCTACAAACATTCGGCTAGTTATGTGAGGCAACTGCTCCACAAGCGCAATTGAGGTATCACTCTCTTGGTTTCATAATGTTAAACATGTTTGCGATGAATGAAATTCTCTTATGACTGTGTATCAACATTCTATCAAGTATTTTTCTCTGTTCATACATTTTATTTATAATTCATAAACAATTAGTGTTAAGCGTTAATACTAAGTTCAAGTGCTAAACCTTTTCTTAAGTTTCTTTATTAAAATATTAATTAAGCACGTGGGTAGTATTCGATAAGTGGTAAGTGGTATCTTGTGCGTCGTAAAGGCTAGAAATGGTATTCCTAAATTTCACGCTATTAACCTTAGCGAGTGACACGTAGCAGGAGAAAACCACTTTTCTCGTGTCCTCTCAACTTGTTATACATCGTGCAAGATTTGATGCGAGATTACGCAATAGTCGTTGGATCAAGCAAGATTGATCGACGATGTAGATCAGACAAGCTAGTTTGCGAGTAGGTGACGCAATAACCATTTGATTAGACGAGTTAGATCTGACGGTGATCACATCGGAAGTTGCATGTGAGTTAATTTAAATTTCGGATGTGATGTGGTTATTAAAAAGAGTTTAAGGTTTAGAGTGATCAGATCGTCCCTTGAATGGGTGATCAGACACATATCACTTCTGAAAGTGTGCTTAGGTTAATGTTAGAAATGAACACAATAAGGTTATGAACTAGGGTTTTCATTCCTTTTAGTTCCGTTATGAGATTGTTTGGCAGCCGTTTGATTTCACGGGTCACATTAACAATGGAGATCGTCTAGGTTAGTTGATAAGTGGATGACCTAATATTTGTTGGATTTGGAGAAGTGAGATCAACGGTGTGGATTGAAGTGCTTGATAAAAGGAGAAGTCAATGAGGGACCGAAAGTGATTGGTTAGATAGGCAGGACCCTCAATGGGAAAATCCACGTACATAACCGAATTTAAACACAACTGATTGTTTACAAAGTTAACCAGTAATCGAATTACAGACTACCACCTCATTTTCGTCAACCTCCTGCATCATTTCTAAAATGAACTCATTGATATTTATTGTGGGAGTGGTTCTCACCGGGGAGGAGAACTATATTGAATCGTCAAGAAAAATCAAACACACTCTCATTTATAATGAGCTGTGGAAAGGAGTGTGTGTTGGAGACAGAGAGAAAGAGTCAGAACAACCTACCTTAGACAAGGAATTCACCGTTTGGGAAAATAAGAATAGCAAGGATTATGTGTTGATTGCAGCATCAGTAAATGGAGAGGTGAGTCACCATATTTCACCATTTTCAAATTCTTTCGAAACCTTACAAAAACTGAAGGAAATCTATGACTCACACTCTGCACTTGAAGTTTTCAACTCATGATTAAATTGTTCACCATTGAATTACAAAATGATGATCCTCTTTCTCTTGCATCAGAAGTAAAATCTATTATGCATGATATCAAAATCACTAATGTTGAATTAGACATTACTATGATAGATTTTCTTAAGCCACTTTATCCCACTTACTAAAATTATCTTGAGTCATTCCAAGCAAATGGAAACCTAAAAGATATTACCTTTGACTCCCTTGTGAAACAAATTGCTAAAAGAGAGAAAACTTTTGGGAAGAAGACAACTCCTCAATCTTCTAAAGAGGTTGTGTGACTTGCACATAGAGATAAAAATCTTGCTCAAGATTCTTCGAGAGGAAGAGGTGGTCAAAGATGAAGAGGAAGGAATTTCAAAGATGGGGGGGCAGACACTCTCAAGGAGAAAAATTAGATTTTCACTGCATATGCTGCAAAAGAGATGGATCACATGATGCATCCACATGCAAGTTTCCTTGGGACAAAATTGAGTATCAAATAAAAAAACCCAAAGGTGAAAATAATGACAAAGAGAAAGGTAAAGCACTTGAATCCGCTCACTATGTTGTGGCACACTGTAATATTGGAGTAAATGAAGACTTATTTAATGCTTCACTTGCTTCTTGGAAAAATGATTGGCTGCTTGATTCAGGAGAAAATTGCCACATGACTTTTAGAAAATATTTTTTTGAATAATTTTATAACAATGTTGATGGAGTAGTATACTTTGCAGACAAATCAAAAATCAAGCCATTAGGGCTTGGTACAATCAAGCTTAAATTGCCTAGTCATCTAGACTTTCTTCTGCATCATGTTTTATATCTCCCACAACTGAGGAGAAACTTGTTGTCCTTGGTCCTCATCTGCCAGTAAGGACACTCCATTCATATGTTTGATGGCAAGCTTGAGGTGAGAAAAGAATTAGACCACTCACTTGACATGACGAATATAACAAGAGAGGCTTCTCAAGCTGCAGGGTACCTCTGCTCGTGCATAAAATTTCTCACACAATTCTCATTATGAAGAAGGTACATTTCCATAAAGTTTATTATGGCATGCTAGATTTGGACACTTGAACTATGACTACCTCCGCTTGTTGAAGAAAAATGGTGTTACTGGTTTTCCTAAATTCCTAGGAAACTTAAGCAATGTGATGCTTGCATTCTAGGAAAGCATAGTAAATAGTATTTTCATGATTCACATTCCTAAGAACATAGAAAAATGAACTAATTCATTTAGATTTATATGGTCCATTGCCTATTCCTTCTGCAAATGGAAATAAATATATGATGACATTTATTGATGACTATACCAGAATGTGTTGGGTTTATTTATTGAAGAACAAATCTGATGTTTTTCAAACATTCAAAAACTTTCATACATGGATTAAAAATGATGCACAATCTCATATTGGTTCTATTTGCACTGATAATGGAAAAGAATACACTTCAAATGAATTTGAAAACTATATTTTCCAACATGGGATCAAACATCAAACAAATGTGCCTTATAATCCCCAACAAAATGAAGTAGCTAAAAGAATGAATAAGACAATATTAAATATGGTGTGTTCCATGATGTTTTTAAAAAATGTAAAAATGATGTTTTGGGCTGATACAATTCTATGTGCTATATATATAAAGAACAAATGTCCATCTAATGTTATTAGAAACAAGACTCCTTATGAAATGTGGTATGGGCACATTCCCTCTGTAAAGCATCTTAGGGTCTTTGGTTCCACATGTTATGCCTTAATACCAAAGGTACATAGAAACAAACTTGGTGCAAGAAGTCATAAGTGTATCTTCCTAGGGTATTCAAACACCTCCAAAGCATACCATCTCTATGATGAAGTCAATAAAAATTTTGTTGTATCTAGAGATGTAATCTTTCTTGAATCATCCAAAACTAGCAATGTTGTTGAGTGACAACTTGATCGCTTGGATAGATTCACAAATGGAAAATCATTTCAATAATTTGATAATCAGATTCCACATCTTGAAGGGGGGATTCCTATACTAGTTCAACCTGTGGAATCTTCTTTTGAAGCACTCTCCCCCCCACACGAAACTCCAACAACAGATGATACTTTGAGTGATGTGATTGATACAATTGGGAGACTCAATCTTGATTCAGTCCCAACTCAATCAACGGAGCAACCTGGTCCATCTTAAAAAGGTCCCCCAAAGTGGCTGAAAAAGATGCTTGAAAGTGTTCATCTTGATGAGGTTGGAAAGATAGGAACAAGAAATTCAACCTGGAAAAATGGAGGTGATGTAAATGACTCTGATTCACCTATTGATATGGATGTTTCTTATGATTGTGAATTGATTTTGTCTACATATTTTGAACCAACTTCCTTAAAAAAAGTTGCTTCTCATGATGAATGGAAAGAAGCAATGTAACAAGAGTATGATGCCTTGATAAAGAATGGCACTTGGAAGCTGGTTGATCCTCCATTGCGAACCAAACCAATTGCCTACAAGTGGATCTATTGTAGGAAGTATAAATTTGATGGCTCATTTGACAAGCACAAAGCCAAGCTTGTGGAAAACGGTTTTGCATAGAAGGAAGGGGTTGATTATGAGGAAAAATTTTCCCCCACAGCAAAATGGGCTACCATTCGGACACTCTTTTCCCTAGCAACTCAGAACGGCTGGAAAGTCCATCAAATGGATGTAAAAATTTCATTCTTGATTGGAGATATAAAAGAGAACGTTTTTATGTCCTAGCCTAAAGGATTTGCTGTAAAAGGACATGAACATAAAGTATGCAAACTTGTGAAATCCTTGTATGGCCTTAAACAAGCACCATGAGCCTGGTATGAAAAACTAACTGAGCATCCTCTGAAACTCAATTTCAAACATTATGATCTTGATGATGCAACTTTGTTTGTCAAGAAGGTTGGCAAAATAGTTGTATATCTTGTGGTATATGTAGATGATCTTTTGATGATAGGGAACAATGCGAGATACATTACATCCATAAAGAAGGAATTGAGGAAAGGTTTTGAGATGACTAATTTGGGCTATGTTCATTACTATCTTGGAATTGAAGTAACTCAACATCCGAATTCCATATTCCTTTCTCAAAATAAGTACATTGGACATCTATTGAATAGGTTTGTCATGAATGAATGAAATCCTCTAACTACTCCAATGGAACAAAACTTAAAGCTCACATCCATTGAAGGAAAATAATTTTAAGATGCAACAAAGTATAGACGACTTGTAGGAAGTCTCAACTACCTAACTACTACCAGACTAGACATTTTGTTTACTGTTGGAATCCTCTCTAGGTTTATGAAAAATCCTTGTGAGGGACATTAGCCTGCTACAAAAAGAGTTCTAAAGTATTTTAAGGGAACTCAAGACTTTGGAATCAAGTATACATAAGTGAGAGACTTCAGCTTGATTGGATACCTTGATTCAGACTTCAATGGAGACAAAGAAACTGGGGTATCTACTTCGGGTTATGCTAATGAATCTTGGATCAGGAGCTGTCTCCTAGAGATCACACAAATAATCAGTTCCAATAGATTCCACAATAGAGGTAGAATATGTGGCAACAACTGAGGAAATAAAAGAAATTGTGTGGCTCAAGAAAATTATCGAAGATTTGCAGGTAAAACAAGTACAATCGACTACACTCATGATTTACAATACCTCATCAATAAAGCTTGCCAAGAACCCAAAGTTCCATGATCGAACGAAGCACATCAATACAAGATATCATCTGATTTGACATCATGTTGAGGCCAAAACAATCCATCTTTGTCATTGTTCCACTAATGAGTAGATTGCAGACATCTTCACCAAAGCGCTTGGAAGAGAAAAACTTGAAAGATTTAGAATGATGCTTGGACTCACCAACATCCCTTCAGATTAAGGGGGGGGAATGTTGACACCTAATTATAGGGATTAGGTGAACTACTGTAATTAGTGTAAATAAATAATAGAGAAAATTAAGAGTCATCAGGAGATGAACTAAAAAATCACTCCCTATTGTATATAATAATGAACAACCTAAATGAATAATACTATTACATTTGAGGAGTTACCTCCTGGTTTGACAAGGCCATTGGTTTGTTGAAGAATTATTTTCTTATATAAGAGTTTATGGCAGTGAGGTTGGACCTCATATCTTATCCAGATACATTCCTGAGAGAATTTCTCTAAGATAAGTAGCAAATGAAGCTACTATGTATCACTAGGCTCGAAAATTGAGAAAATTGCATAAGAAAATTTGGCCTATCTTCCCAATTAAATTTGAAGAAATAAACATCAAGGACAAGGGACATGTGTTTAAAGTAGTAGAGGAGCTATAAGATGTTTGGATTTATTCTTTACCCCATTATGAATATGACCCTCATGGTATCGTTGGTAATCATTATAAAATAATAAGTTATGTGAAAATCTTCATTCATAAGGATCCTCCTTTCGATGAAGTTTTCATAGCCATTGATGATTTCCAGCAGGCTTATGAAAAATGAAAAATCTTAGATGTCGAAGCAAGATAAAAATTTCAAGAATTAATGGAAAATGTTTTTCAAGGATTCTTCAGGGAGAAAAGTATCCATGTTAATGTCTTTGTGGAAGAACTAGTTTTTTTTTTAGTTCTTTCAATTTGATTTTAAGAAGAATTCTTCAGATCCTTCCTCTTTTTGTTAATAAAAATCAAGGAATTCAAACTAAAAAAACAATAGATGTCTCTATTACAAGTGAAGCTATCATAAGCAAAGAAACAGAGAAAGATCAAAATAGCACAAGAGATGTTACAAATGCAGAGGTTCATGAGAAAAAACAAGAAGACCCAAAAATAGTGAAGTCAATAGACATGCAAATAGTACATGATCATGAGATCATAGTTATCAATTCTCCTAATGACATTGAGCAAAAGTAGTTAGAAAACATCATAGGTCAAGAAATGGAGATTGATTTAGAAAAATATAAACAAATATCTAATGATATTCCTTCTAAGAAAGATAATGAGGCACTAAAACAACAAACAAATATTGATAAATATTCAATCATTTAGACATCTCCTAAGACTTTTATGACACATATTTCCACCAATATTCATTGAGATTCTTTTCTATTTAAGCTTCTTTCTAAATTAGAAATAGTTTTTGACACTATTACTTCTCTCACAGAATATTTCTTTAATTCCCAAACGAGATCAACAATTAGAAAAAATAAGAAAAATGAAGTTTGATTACTTAGGAACTGTTACTAAATATAGTTGGAAAGAACATGGCGATGTTAAAGAAAAGGCAAAATATTATTCACAGGATTTGGGGTGCTTTTGTAAATTATAATCAACACCAAATCAATGGGCTTGCAACATCATATTTACATAAAATTATATCATTGAAAACCAATTGGAAAATAGTAAATTATTTTATGAGGAGACTTAGAAATATTATTCTGGTACTCTTATCCAAGGTTTTACAATAGAAAGGGAAAATATTCATAATAAATTCCAAATGGAGTTGAATGAGTTAAAATTAAAATTAAAATATGCTCAACATATCTAGGATTCGAAGGAAGCCCATGAGAATCAAACTCAGATATTGAAAGAAGAAGATGAAAGCAATACTGAAATAATGACCACAACTCTAAAAGAGTAGGATGTCTCTCTTCAATTTCAACTTAATCGACATTTGGGAGAAATTCAGACTGTGGAAATGTTCAAGCAACAGGCATTGAAAATTTATTTAAATTTAAGAAAGGACCAATCCAAGTTTTATAAGTGCATGGGTAAAATCTCAATATTTTATCAAGAAATTTTAAATCTTATTGAAAGTATTGATTCCTCAATAGAGTAGGATAAATATAGCAAAACCAAATTTTGGTCCATCCTATACTGGGAGAAGGAATTATAGTCTGAAGTAATTCCAAAAGTTTCTAAAAATGATAAAAGACTGATGAATACATCCTTAAGCCACAAGGAGACAAAAGCTAAGGAAGTCAAAGAATGGGCTAAAAATGCCCAAGGACAATGTTTAATCATATGGGAAAAGGGAACTGGATTTATGGAAGAATTTCATCTTGCAGGTTCAAAGCCATTCAAAGAAGGAACTTTAGGAGAATTGAAGCAACCATTTGAAGAAATCATCATCAAAGATCAAAAGGAAATAATCGAGATCAAAATTTGGACACAACAAACTTTCCAAAAATTCTTGCAATTTTCTTTCAAACACATCAAGCTTATCTCTAAGTTTGGGAATAAATATCAAAAGAGAAAAAGAACAATTTAGAACTTAATTTTAGATTTGCCAGGTCCACATAAATCAGTTTCAACAAATTCATTTCTTAGTTGTTACTCATGTGTATTTAGAATGGGTGAATCACATTCAAATTCATTCACCACATATGCTACTCAACATAGAAGATAAATACTCTGAATAAGAGGAAGAAAGATAAACAACTCGTCAACTTTTCAGGAGAAATCAATTCAAACATTAGTTTGAATGGATGAAACTTTTATATATAGTAATTTTATTTATTAGATAAAATCTTTATGATTTTCTAAGTTGTTATTTATCAAATAGACTTATCTCATTTTAAAGTATTTATATGGCCTCTTATGTTGGAGTAAGGGTCGATAAATTGTGAAGACTCATTGCATTTTTAAATCAATTTTGAAGTTATAGCTCTTTTGAATATCAATTCAATTTTAGAATCAAATGTGTTTTGAGCTATGAGATTAATGTTTGGTAATATTTTTAATTCGTTAATGGATGAATATGGTATTTCTCTTTAACTTGTTCATACTTATTCCTAAATGAATATTTGATTATTCTATTCTAAACATTTCTTTGGACATGTTACAATCTACATCTATTTATCAACATAATTTTATGAAGTATTAACTTTTTATATTCTTGCCTGATGATTGAAATTTGATTTTCAAAAGATAGAATATTAATTGCTCTCAGTTTCGAGATAGAGTTCTTGCTCACTTATTTTAGTTATTACACACATATTTATTCCAAACAACAAATAAAAGTTAGTTTGAATAGGATGAAAACCTGATAATTTTTTTTTGGAGTTTTCTGTATAAAACTCTACCAAAACCTATTTGTGTGGCTAGTTGGACCCAAAATCTAGTCAGATTTAAACAAGCATGATGTTTCACATGGTTTGTTATGTTCGAATGAATCCTCTACTCCCTTTTTTTCAAATTAATTTGATCTACTCAACAATTGCTTATACTTTTGTAGATAATTGTAAATATTACAATATGTCATATATTTTCCCTAGTTTTTTAATTATTTTATTTTTCATATCTTTTGAATTTTTAGCTTAAGTTAGTATAGGTGAACAAGCCTTATTTCCGGAAAGTGTACGACCATATAAAAGAAAAAGGGTCTAATTGAGACTCTCATTGGGTAAATACTCACTCATTGCAGGAGGATCTCTTTCACCTGTCAACCTTATAATAGTGTCCAATATAACTTTAATAGTGCACTTAGCACCCATTATCATTAATTATATGATTTTTTTTAAGAAATACAAGTTTATCTACAATTTTTTTTTTTATTATTTATTTATTTATTTATTTATTTATTTTATTTATTTTATTTATTTATTTATTTATTTTTTTTTTTAATCTCAAAAACTATATATCGCGTTGATACACTCATAGTAATCCATTTTATAGGCAAAAAGTCAATAAGTGACTTTGTGCCTTGTTGATTTTCAATATGATATGATTGCAATTATTAATATTAATTGATATACATATATCAATTTATGAAAAATTATGGATTGAGAAACCATATATCTTATGCTCTAAAAAACTCAAATCACTCACCTATGACCCATTTCCAATTATCCCGAATAATGCATGTAACATTTATCAAGTAACTTTTTCTGATTTTTTTAGAAAGAATTGCACCTTTGTTTGCATGGAGCTTTTATTTCAAAATTTAAATTTCACATTTATATATGAGTATTGGTGCATATAAGTAAAATAGAAATTACTAAATTTAATGGCATGCCTCGATGGTTCATGTAAGGTTATTTTAATGGAAAATAATTCATTTAAGAACACACACACACACACAAATTTGAAACGCAATTATTACAACAAAGTCAACACAATTTGTTTTATAAAAAATAAGAAAATATATATTTAATATAATTGACAATTTCCATATATTTTAAAAAATATAAGATCATACAAATTCATTCAGCAAAAATTATGTCCAGATTTTATTGAACATTCTAATATACTCATTTTTATCTTTGATACAATGAATTGTCTTAAGAAAGGGTAATAAAGCCCGCATAAGCCAAATATCTTTCTCTTTGTATGTATAGGCTTTTATTAAGATGCATTTTGATCGATCCGATGAATTGAAAAGTATTTTTTGATGTATCTAATAGAAATACATTTGATTGTTCATATTTGTATACATATTGGGACCACACATTAACTAACTCTTTCTCATAAAATTGTATTTTTCTCCCTGCTTTCAATTATGTTTGCAAATGGCAATGACACATGTACCATGCCAATTTAAAGTATTCCATATCAAGATTTGATTTGATTTTGATTTGATTTAGTCACATTTAAATCACATGTTGCAACATCATAATTTTTAAGTAATATTTGAACATTTATAACTGAGAAGGCCTTAAAAAACTGACTACCAACAAACTGGCAATGTGGTTATGTTTGAATATGACAACTTTGTTCATATTTAGTGTATTATTAGAAGAACTCTCCCATTTCTATGATCAAAAAAATCTTTTGACTTATATTAATGCCCATCCACATCTACATTTCCACTGTGACCACATATACAACATTAACATATCTCCACTTCAACACTTCATTACTTAAGAGCATAAAAACCTAACATTTCAAAAATGATGTTGGTATCAATTATGGATTATTTCCATTTACATACAAAGGTAATTTTACAATAAGTTGAATTATATTAAGAAAATATAATTACAATTGGCCCCATTCAAGTGAAAAAACTAATGATATGTTAATTTAATAGATACAACCTAATATATATATATATATATATATATATATATATATATATATATAATATATATATATATATATATTATATTATATATATATATAATTTGTATGGAATAAGCTGGTGTTATAAGAACACACTGAACCACCATTTAAATAATTGATTTTAAGACTTATAATAATTTTGTTGTTTTCATTTCAAAAATATAATTACAATGATCTAGTTCAAGTAAACAAACTAATTATATATTAATTTCTACATATAATCTAATACCGTTTTTAAATGTCAAACTAATTAATTATATGCTAATTTATAGAATCTCTATCTTAGTTTATTTTGTTGCTTCTTTTAGTGCAAGTTGTATGTCAATTGTTGGCATTATGATACAGGTGTTGTCCTTGATGCCAACTCACTCAAATGAAAGATCACTTAACATAAAAGAACTACAGATCAGACTACACTGAATGAAGAAAGAGAGGTATACATAGGTTCACCTTGACCAAGTTGTGTTTACACGTAGGTTCACTGACCACAAGTTGTGTATACGTACACACACACTTTCACTAAAGCAAAAGTGCATATACCTTGGAAAAATAAGTTTTTGGTCTAAGGTATTTGGTCCATGGTACTTTGATCCACGATATTGGTCCAAGGTATTGACCCTAGGTATTTGGTCCAAGGTATTGTTCCTAAGTGATTTTGGTCCATGGTATTGAGAAAGGCCTAAACTTATAAAAGGAGTAGAATATCATTAGGCCATGTGTGCAAGTATCAGATATCTGATGAAGTGTGAGATCTAGTATGCAGGTTATTGACTTATGGTGTTGTGCTTGATCTGAACCAAGGATGAACCTTAGCGGTTGATGAAGGATAAGACCTAATGATGGATTGGGATTTTAAGGCTTGAAATGAATTATGATTATGTGGTTTGATCATCTATAGTCTAGTTCTAAATACTGACGCACGTGTTATTCTATAAATATTATGATCTGTATATAATTGAAGTCTGGAATAGTTGCAGGATTATGAATTTATATTTGTAGATGTATACGCTAGTTGGGTTTGAGAAAAGAGTGTATACACACAAGTTTGACACATGGAAGTAGCGTATACCTTATAAAGTATGTTTCAGTTGTTTCTGTTTTCTATTGCAGAGTTCTGGGTTCTGGTTGGGTTCTGGTTACTGTATTCTGGTGACAGTATTTTGAATGATCAGATTGATTATAATTTATTGATTGTTTTTCAAAGTGATTGATTGATTCGGTTGTGGTTGGTTCAAAAAGTGATGATTGAGACTCAGTGATTGGTTGATGTAGATGTATTTGATGATTTAATTGCAGTTATGATGTTGTTGATGGATCCTGTCTGAAAATATATGAAACATGCTCCTTGAAGGAAGAAAGAAGGTTGTAGCCTTTTGTAGGTCACCGCCTATGTACTAGTAAATATATCTGCTAGTACAAAAGTTAGGGGGTTGTAGCTCCCTTCTAGTAGAAGATGGAGAATGAGAGAAGGTTGTAACCTTCTGCAGGTAGAAGCCTGCGTACTAGTGTAAGTCTGCACCAGTACAAGATTTTAAACAAATTTTATTATTATTAAAAGAATACAGAGACAACAACAGTAGGTGGGTTTCACCCACAATGGGTTTCCACCTTATATCTTGGTGTTCATGTGTGTTTCTTATGTGTGATGCTTTATTATGATTTTACTGCACTGTCTAATAATCTCTGATATAATGGTTAAGGTTCAGTACATGATAAATTGGGTAAATCAAAAGTTCTTTGCATATACGCTGGTTGCTTTGAGTACAATCGCATATACACGTGAGTTCATTTAGTTGAAGTAGCATATACAAATCTATTTGGGAAATTAAATTATTCATCTGATAATATTGATTCATCCCCCCTCTGAGTATTCTTTCCAACAATTCGTATCAGAGCAGGTCCTTCAGAAGAAGCTTGATCGCTTGAAGGGAGATCCATCATCATGAGTAATCAAGAAAGAATGGGATCCATAAGACTGCCGATATTTGATGGGAGCAACTTTATTTATTGGAAGATAAGAACCATGACTTATCTACAATCACTTGGAATGGATGTTTGGGAAATCATGGAAGGAGGATATACATTTCCATCAGCAATTCCTACGGATATGGTAGGTAAAAAGCAATATGAAACCAATGCTAGGGTTGTAAATACATTATTAGGAATTATGTCACAATTAGAGTTTGTCAAAGTTATGCAGCTCAAATCAACCAAAGAAATATGGGACAAAATTGTCCTAAGCTACGAAGGAGACTCTCAGGTAAAACGTGCTAAACTGCAAACTCTCAGAATTCAATATGAAACTCTTAATATGCACAATGATGAAAGTATAGCTAGTTACTTCTTACGTATATATGAGGTTGTTAATTGTATGAAGAATATGGGTGAAGAGATAAAGGAAGTTACCTTAGTTGAGAAAGTTTTAAGATCCTTGTCTGCTAAATTTGAATCAAAAGTATTTGCCATAGAAGAAAAATAGGATCTATAGACTATCACTATGACACAACTTCACATAATCTTAATTGCCTTTGAGATGAGAAAATGATGCCCATTAGGTAAGAGAGAAGCCACATTTAAATCTTGAGTAAAAGGAAGGGAGAAATCAATGAATTAGGACATATTTCAGAAGAAGAAGATGAAGTAAAATTTGTCAAGAAGCTTCAATGGGGTTTCGGAAAATTTAGAGGTAAACTACCCTTCAAATGTTTTGCCTGTGGTAGAGTCGGTCATTATGTTGCCAAATGTCATCACAAAGATAAATATGATAAAGGGAAGGAATCTGCAAAATGGAATAGAAAACAAATTGTAAGTAAAACGAGTTACTATACTCATGAAGATAGCGATGGTTTATCAAATAGTGATGAAGATGAAAATAGTAATAACTATAGAATTCTAATGGCTTATGATGATGATAATTTTTGGGATGCTTTAGAAGAAGATTACGTTCATGAAGAAATATTTAGACTCAAAATCTATTTAGAAGAAAAGAATATGATTATAGATACCTTGACATAACAACTTGCTGAAAGAGAAAAACACAATGAAAAAAATAGAATGTGAACTTGTGGGTCTAAGAAAGGATATTGAGAAAAAAAAATCTCCCAATCTTAGATTTGCTAAAGGATCATAAACCTTAAATGAAATTATCAAAATGCAATGCTCTCCTCTGATAAAGATAGGTCTTGGATATACTAAAGAAGCATCTAAATCATAGAAGATGTCAACCTCCACTTAAAGGTATCTAGATGTAGCAAAGAACAATAAACAATATGACAATTGTCAGCAAAGGCGTAAAGCAGATCACCAGGTATATCAAGCTCAATTTGCTTCAAGGATAAACAAAATCCACAACCAACCTCAGGTAAATCATACTCAATTTGCCTCAAAAATGAATATCAATAGAAACTACAATCACCAGGTCAATAGATTTGATAATCGCATGAACTTCTTTAATGGTCAATGTTTCTCATGTCATAATTTTGGACACAAAGCTACTCAATGTGTTTCTTACAAAACCATCATGAATAGAGAAGCACAAAATCAAAGGAATGTGACAAGGATCAAGAAAATTTCATATAATAATTTTTCTCTTCTTGAAAATGAAATAGAATGCTCAATCTGTAACAACTTTGGCCATGAAGAATCTGAATGCAGGAGCAAATTTCAGAAAACATCTCAAAAGGAGAAAACTCCATTAAATCCCAAAATATGGAGAAGGAAAGAACTTCAAATAGAAAGATGTGGTATAGCCTTGTATGTAGAAGGACAAGAAAATTAGTGGTACATCGATAGTGGATGCTCAAAACACATGATAGGTGATAAAGAAAAACTTCACTCATATAATTCCTTAGAAAAAGAAATGAATGTCTCATTTGGAAATGAGAATCATGCTGTCATAAAAGTTAAAGGATCTGTTTTCTTGAAAGAAAAGGTTAAAGCTGGGAATGTTATGTATGTGGATGATATAAAGCATAACCTATTGAGTGTTAGTCATATGTGTGATCAAGGAAATGAGGTGGTGTTTCGATCAAACGATGTGTTGTTCGTGAGCTTGATATAGGAGAAACTGTGATCAAAGGTACAAGAACTCCAAACAACTTATACATACTCAAGCGAGGACAACAACAATGCTATCTAAGAAAAAATGATGAAAACTAGCTATGGCATAGAAGATTGGGACATCTAAGCTTTTCTCAAATAAGAAAAGCATGCAGATTCTAGGTTGATCATGATCTTCTAGATATCAACATTCTTGAAAATACAATATCCAAACCATGCCAATTCGGTAAGAAAAACAGATCTCACTTCATTGAAAAATAAGGGTCAGCTAGTAAGCCTCTTAAACTTATTCATACTGATTTATGTGGACCATCAAGGAAAAATTCACCTTGTGGAGAAGAATACTTTATTTTGTTCATTGATGATTTTTCCAGAATGTGTTGGATAGGGATTCTAAAGCATAAAGATGAAGAATTTGAAAATTCCAAAGCCTTCAAAGCTTTGGTTGAAAAAGAATCAGATCGCAAAATCAAATGCCTCAGATCTGATCAAGGAGGGGAATTTACCTTGGATGAATTCTTTGACTTCTGTGAACAACATGAAATAAAAAGTCAATTCTCCACTACAAGGACTTCTCAACAAAATGGAGTGGTAGAAATAATGAATAGAAGTGTTCAAAAAATGGCTCGAGCTATGCTAGATGAATCTGGAACCCCTGCAACCTTTTGGGGTGAAGTTGCAATCGTCGCTGTAACTATTCTCAACCAAGCAAATGTTTAGGTAAATAGCACTCAAACTCCACATGAAATTTGGTATGATAACACTTCTACGGTAAAATAATTTAAAGTTTTTGGAAGAAAATTTTATATCAAAAGGACTGATGAAAAACTTGGTAAGTTTGAGCCAGAGAAGATGAAGGCATTCTTATTGGTTACTCTTCCTGATGTAAAGGATATAAATGTTATAATAAAATACTTGGGAAATTTTTTGAAAGTATTGATGTTGTAGTTGATGAAACATGAAAAAATAAAAAATAGATAAAAATCGAAGATTATGACAATGAAGAAGATGGGGATTATTTTCCCACATCAAATCACAATGATTTTGAAGAAGAAACAAATGAAGCACCAGAATAAGGGATAACAGTAGAAGAAAAGACTCTATCTAGGTATGTTCAGAAAAATCATCCAGAAACTCAAATTTTGGGGGAAAAAGAGGCAGGTGTACAGACAAGAAGAACTATTACAGAAGCCTCAAGCTATCTAGCATTACTATCATCCACCGAACCTCAAAATGTAAATGAAGCATGCAAAGATGAATGTTGGGTCAAGGAAATGAATGAAGAACTTGAGCAAATTGAAAACAATAATACCTGGGAATTAGTTCCTAGACCTCATGATGAAAATAGCATAGGAACTAAATGGATATTCAAAAGCAAGTTGAATGAAAATGGAGAAGTTATTAGAAATAAGGCCAGACTTTTTTGTAAAGGGTATGCTCAATAAGTAGGTATATATTTCGAAGAAACATTTTCACCTGTTGCTAGACTTGAAGCCATAAGGATGTTTCTTGCTCTTTCTAGCTTTCAGAAATTCAAAGTATACCAAATGGATGTAAAATCTTCTTTCCTTAATGGAGATTTAGAGTAAGAAGTCTATGTTGAACAAATAAAAGGATTCATTCTTGGAAATGATGCAAAAATTGTATGCAGACTCAGAAAGGTTCTTTATCGCCTAAAATAGGTTGTAAGGGCCTGGTATTACTGCCTTGACAAATATCTACACCAACAAGGTTTTTCAAAAGGGTCAAGAGATAACAATCTATATACAAAGATTGACACTGATAAAATGCTAATAATTGTTGTTTATGTTGATGATATCATTTTTGGTAGCAATGAAGAATCCGTGAGTCATAATTTTGCTTCATCAATGCAACAAGAATTCGAAAAGTCTTTGCTTCATGAACCTACTTATTTTCTTGGTCTAAAAGTTCAACAAAATAAGGATGGTATCTTTCTTTGACAAACCAAATATCTCAAACAGATCTTGAAAAAGTATGGCGTGGAAGATTCTAAACCGGTATGTACCCTAATGGTAACAAGATGCAATCTTAGCTCAAATGATGAATTAGCAACAGTACATCAACCAACTTACAAATCCACGATTAGCAGTGTGCTTTATCTAACAGGTACCCGACCTGACATCATGCATGTAGTAGGAATAGTTGGAAGATTCCAAGAAAATCTAAAGGAATCACACCTTCAGGCAATCAAAAGGATTTTCAAATATCTTCAAGGAACATAGAACTTTGGTTTATGGTATCCTAGAGATACAGATCTTACTCTTCATTCATATACAGATGCAGATTGGGAAGGAAGTGTTGATGATAGAAAAAGTAGTAGTGGTGGTGTATTTTATATGGGTTCTAGGTTAGTGGCTTGGTTCAGCAAGAAACAAAGTTCAATTGTGTTATCTACAGCTGAAGCATAATACGTGTCTGTTGCATCTTGCTTCACACAACTACTTTGGATGATGCAAACATTGCAAGACATTTAGATCACATGCACTCCACCCGTCTCCATTTTATGTGATAATACAAGTGCCATTAGTATCTCAAATAATCTAGTCATGCACTCCAAGGCCCATCACATACCCATCAAATACCATTTTGTATGTGAACAAGTGATTGAACAAAAGGTCAAATTGGAATATGTTCCCTCGAAAGAACAAGTTGTTGATATATTCACTAAACCACTGCCTAGAGAGACATTTGAACATCTCAAACAAAAGATGGGAGTAGTTGTTGCATCATCCTGCTGTTAAATCAAACTTTTCAGAAAAAAGGTGATTATACGCGTGTTTCGTAAAGTGAAGTCACATACACATGCGGGTTTTTGTGGGTCAAGGAGTGTTTTCATGCAAGAAAAATAGTGGGGCAGGCTCTGATATGGGTGCTTTGACCGATATTGATGATATGCTCTGTTCATTAATTTTATCTGACTAACAAAGATACCTTGATCCTTGAATTGTTAAGAATGCACAGGTAGCACTAGTTTTGGGGGAGCATTAGTCTTCACGTACATTCAAAATTGTTGGCATTATGGTTGCTGAGTTCAGCTATGGCTTCAGATATTTATACTATTGGTTACTCAAGTCATGTAAACATCTAGGGCATGATATGTCTTCTCATACATTTGAATGGGTCCTCTTGGACAAATGATGTAATTTATATCCCCACTTTACATGGGATGGATGATGTGATATTTCTTGTTTTTTTCATGTATAAACAATTGGTGTATCCCCACTTGGTTGGGAGATGGATGTAGGTAAGAGTCATTGGTGATAGGAAGGTCATTGGTGATGTTTGTATAGAGTCATGTTATTCTTTTAGAAAATCCTTTTACATACTTTACTTGTGCTAAGGGGGAGCATGGACTCAATCATGGGGACTCAATTAGTACATATCAGCATATCAGAGAATTCAGCATGTACTCAGGGGGAGCATGACCCTTTGCCCTTGATGTCAAAGGGGGAGAGTGACTTGGTGTTTTTGTTCCCATCAAGTCCAAAGGGGGAGATTGTTGGCATTATGATATATGTGTTTTCCTTGATGGCAACTCACCTAGATGAAAGATCACAGTACAACAGGTTAACAACAAAGAACTACAGATCAGACTACATAGAATGAAGAAAGAAAAGTATACGCAGGTTCACCTTGACCAAGCTACATATACACACAAGTTCACTGACCACAAGATGCATATACGTATACACGCACTTTCAAAGAAGGAAAAGTGCGTATAGGATAATATTATTATCATTGAATCAAACAGTGAACAACACAGGAAAATAATCTTTCCATAATCTACTACGAAGCTTTTATGAACTAAAAAATGTAATGTGAATAAAGTGGGCTTTTTTGAAGTGCATAGAGTTATTGAGATTGAAGAAATGATTTGGAATTTAGAACTCTGAAAAGAGATTTTCATGTCCCTGTTGCACATGACGCGACATATGAACTTGTGGTGACTCAGGTTCACTGACCACAAGTTGCGTATATGTATACATGCACTTTCACAGAAGGAAAAGCATGTATACCTTGGAAAACTAAGTTTTTGGTCCGAGGTATTTGGTCCATGGTATTGGTGCAAGGTATCTGGTCGGGGGTATTGACCCTAGGTATTGGTCATAATTAGTTTTGTTCCGTGGTATTGAGAAAGGCCTAAAACTATAAAAGGAGGAGAATATCATTAGGCCATGTGTGCAAGTATCGAATATCTCATGAAGTGTGAGATCTGGTATGCAGGTTATTGACTTATGGTGTTGTGCTTGATTTGAACCGAGGATGAACCTTAGCAGTTGATGAAGGATAAGATCTAATGATGGATCGGGATCTTAAGGCTTGAAATGAATTGTCATTATGTGGTTTGATAATGTATAGTCTATATCTGAATACTGACGCATGTGTTATTCTATAAATATTATGATCTGGGTATAACTGAAGTCTGGAATAATTGCAGAATTATGAATTAATATTTGCAGATATATATGTTGGTTAGATTTGAGAAAAGTAAGTATACACGCAGGTTTGACACATGGAAGTAGTGTATACCTTATAAAGTATGTTTCAGTTGTTTCTGTTTGTTGTTGCAGAGTTATGGGTTTTGGTTTGGGTTCTGGTTGTTGTATTCTAGTGACAACATTCTGAATGATCAGATTGATTGTAATTTATTGATATGTTGTCAAAGTGATTGATTGATTTTGTTGTGGTTGATTTAGAAAGCGATGATTGAATCTCAGTGATTGGTTGATGCAGATGTATTTGATGATTGAATTGAAGTTATGATGTTGTTGATGGATCCAGTCTAAAAATCTATGAAACATGGTCCTTGGAGGAAGAAATAAGGTCGTAGCCTTCTGTAGGTCACCACCTACGTACTAGTAAACATATTTACTGGTACAAGAGTTAGGGGGTTGTATCTCCCTTCATGTGGAAGCTGAAGAATGAGAGAAGGTTGTAACCTTCTGTAGTTAGAAGCATGCTTACTAGTATAAGTCTGCACCAGTACAACACTGTAAACAGATTTTCTTATTATTAAAAGAAGACATAGACGACAACAACAAGTGGTTTTCACCCACATTAGGTTTCCACCTTATATCTTGGTGTTCACGTGTGTTTCTTATGTGTGATGCTTTATTCTGCTTTTACTGCATTGTATAATAATCTCTGATATACTAGTTAAGGTTCAATACATGATAAATTGGGTAAATCAAAAGTTCTATGCATATACGCTGGTTGCTTTAAGTACAATAGTGTATACACACGAGTTCATTTAGCTGAAGTAGCATATACAAATCTGTTTTGGAAATTAAATTATTGATCTGATAATACTGATTCACCCCCCCTCTCAATATTATTTCCAACATATTGTTGGTGCTATGTACAACCTAATATAGTTTTTCAACTTATATGGAATAAGAAAAGTTAATAAGAACACAAAGAACCAGCCATCAAATCACTAATTTTAAGAGGTATAATGACAACTTAAACTAAAATTGAAAAAAAGGTTTAAATGATCCTATTCAAGCAAACAAACCAATTATCTATTCATTTTTACATAAAACCTAATGGATTTTAAAAATTTCTATAACATAGGAAATTTTGATACTAACACATTAAACAACCATTTAAATTGATAATTATTATTACCTAATATCTTAGTAGAAACAAACAAAATAATATATTTTGTTTCTACTAATGAAAACCAAATGAATAATCTTTCTATTAGTATTGTGAAATAAAAGGAGACTTAAATTTAAAAGGGTTACAAAATATAGTAATAATTCATGACATCATATATATAATTAACAATAGTTTATATTATAAACACTTATTTATGTTTATACATGAAATAGACACTAGTCATATTAAGGTACTACTAAATGTCATTAAATATCCTTCAAAGTATCTAACACCTCTGTTTCATTGTTGAGTTTATTTAATAGTCTCTATTGTTCATTGATCAACCAATTATCCTCTTTATTTGCTCCAATGAATGGAGTGACATGAATCACATTTTCTTTGGTATTTTCTTTCTCTCTCTCAAGTGAACATTCAACTATAACAATATTAATTGCATCATATTGGGTGTGAATTTCCCACACTTTTTTCAATGCTTTTGGGTGTATAATGTAGAGTAGGTTGACAATTGTTTCCATTGATTTCAATCCTAGTAATTGATTTCAAGTGAAGACAAGTTAAATGGGAGCTCATTGATGCTGGTATTGATGTGCGTTACGTTTGCTGATTGTTGGATGTGTAGTCTAGTAGCCTATATTTGAAGGCTTTTAGCCTAAGGTAACCTATTAAGAAGAACATGCAAAATTCCCTCTCAGAGACACTTCCAATGGTATATGGCACTTAGTCAAACTACTATGAGAATAACGACAAAAGGTGGTTTGAAGTGAAGGTAGGTTTAACAAGTAGATAAGTATTTAAAGAATCTAGGCATCTAGGCCATTCGGGGTGCAACCAAGTTGGTACTTTGAGGAAAGAGGTGGATACCATATACATCTATACTTATCATGGAAGAAAAAAGTATTTGGGCATCTGAGACATCTAGACTTATCCGTGTGTTCATGTATTTGGATGTTCATGTATCCGAGCATTGGTTACACAAGGAAACCACTTAAGAAAAGACCCATATATGGATTCAATTTAAACACAATCATATAAAGGTTATGATGGGTAAATTTCCATGTACAAAAGAAATATTTGGGAATATGGGCATCCGAGGATTGCACAATGCAGCCACTTAAGAAAACTATTAGATTTGGATTTAGTTGAAGGATGATGGGTCACAGTTCTATATTGGTCATGGTTCCACACTATAAAATGTATCTGGTCCTCTTGGAGGTCTAACAATAAATCTATTAAGAAATTAAATGGATACCATATTTTCCTGGAAATATGGTGATGTCATGACTTGGTGGTAGGTTTGGATTGGTTAGCTTAGATGAATTGGTAGTTGAGATAGTAGATGGAATGATAGAATAATAAGTTTTAAAGGGATGTATGTGAGTATTCGAGCCTTCAAGCACTCGGTAGATATACCAATTTTCAAAATACCTAGATCCATATTTCTAGCTCCCAATACGAATTCATGACATGGTTCTTTCTCATGAATAAAAGGGAATGTGTGGAAGTGACAAATTCTTACCTAAAATATTAAAAGTGGTAGAATACCAAGGGTCAGGTCATAAATGAGAGAAAGGAACTCTTGGGTCAAAATATTCACTTCCGGTAAATGGAGAATGAGGTGTTTTTACCTCTCCATTTCCAGTAATATCTTCAATTCTAATTAACCCATGAGGTAAAGGTGGCTTAGGAGTAGGAGCTAAAGCAATCGAAAGTGATTCATGTTGAGAAACTTTAGACTTAGGTTCTTTGATGTCTGGTTTGGTTAGTTCAGTATCCAAAACTTCACTAGTATCAGATTCAGTTTGAACTACTTCAGTAATCTCTGGGCTAGAGTGAACTAAGCCTGATTCTATTTCTTGCGTTGGATTCACTTTGGTTTCTACTATCTTAGATTGTAAAACTATTGATGTTTCAGGTTCTTCTGAGGTTTTAGATCCTATTGACTTTGATGTTTCTATTTTTATCTTTTCCAATTAACTAAGTGTGTATTCAAGTGGTTTACCTTACATTCTACGTAACTTCCTTGGTGATTTGGCCAGGATGAAAATTTATCACAAAAACAAATAATACTCACAATCCAACCTTAAGGTCTTTAGAAAGTAAAAATAAACAATTTTACACATGCTAAAAAATATAAGGGTTTAAACCATGCAAACAAGCTTTCCATGGTGAACTCACTAATTGGTCATGAAATCCAACATTGCAAAGATCAAAGTGAAAAGTGGATATAGATAGAGTGGGTGGAACCAATTACACTGACAACCTGCTTAATGAAACAATCTGGTGCAAATAACTTCACTTATTCCATCTCGAGTGAAGACTACCTTTCAGAACGTCCATGTGAGTCCATTCAATGTCTATTCTAGGTACAACAATACCTTCCCTCTACTATCACCTCGGGTAATAACCGTAACGTTATGGTCACTCAAGTTACCAATTACAACAATTCCACTTGAAGGAATAGTCATAGATCAGATGTACATGCAAGGGCAAAGTATCAAAGCTCAATCCCCTTGAAAGCTCCTCAACATGGTTAATTGGAGGTTTACTTTCAAGTGACCCCAAATAGCTTTCGACACCATTGTAATACATGTAAATCACTGTACCATAGCTAATGAATTTGGTATGATCACTTCACCATGTTTGATATGATCTTGTGCTTGTCTCCTTTTTAAGGGTAGTTTCCCATCGAAAAATTGGAAAAACTAGATTTATCTCCCTATCGCAAGATTCTAGTGTTTTTCCGCAGTTTTGGAAAGTTTACTCACTTCCCTATTCCAAAGCCCTACAACCTAATCCATTGTAGGTGGAAAAGAGACCTATGAATAAAAAATTCTAAATTAATTTTAATTAGCATTGATTTTAGGAACTATTATTTACTCAGAGTTGATGGATGTGAAATTGATGAAATTATGACTTGACACAAATCCTAATGCAATCGAAAATGAAAATCTAATCTTTTCGTTTCAATGAAAAATATATATGAAGTAAGGAGAAACTCTTTCACTTTTCAACTAAAATATAAACAAAAACTCTAACCCCACTATATTCCTTTTCCTAAAATGTAGCTGTCCAATTTTGAATTACCCAAAATAGAAAAATAAATTCAAATTTTAATTTTTCCCAAATAACACAAAATTAAGAAACTTCTCTTTTCACACAATTACTCAGAAATTCGGAAAAATGAAAAAAGAAACCAATAATCACTAAAAAATGAACTTTACCTAATTAAATGCTAGAAATTTGTTTGCAGTGACAAATTCAGTTCATGAACACTTTAACAAACAGAAAGAAAAATGACTTTTCATTTCAGAACAAGCATAAGAAGTATTTTCATAAATAATACCTAATCTTATAAATCATTCGCTTTGATATTTAAAATGAACTTTTGAAAAATAACAAACTGGACTAAAAACCTGATCTAATCGACAAAAGAAAGATAACAGTCAACTCAACAGGAAAACCAAATCACTCTATTGATAGGCCAATCATTCATCAGAGAAGACTCTACCCTAATTTGCAAAAACAAGACCAATCACAAGAAAAACCCAAAATAACATTCAGTCGGGCCGAAAACATTGATAGGAGGTTCAAACAAGTGTAAAACAATAAGAAAAAACAAAAAGTTTGGATTTTAAGAGGAAATAACTAAGTTTTTTCAAAAATCCGAGGTATGTGCACAGTGTTTGGAGTAAATGAGTGCACATACGTTGTGTTATTGAAATGTCAATGTGCAAAAGTGTGCACTTTTCCTACAGTATAAGTGTGCACAACGGGGAAATTAAGAAAAAATAAAAAATAAATCAAATCCAGCTCAAAATCCAAATTTCTAAAATTCCCAAACACTTAAGAAAGGCTTGTGCAACAGGCCACAATATCAAACAAGGAAAAATAAACAAGACCGAGACGAATCCCCAGTGGAGTCTCCAATTTTTTATGTGGCCTAATTCCTCTTGTGGATAAGAGTGATCTCCTTAGACTTCAAAGAACCCTAGTAACAAACAACCATGAACTACTACCTTTCTCTAGAATTTGATTGACTAAAAAAAAATACAATGATAAATACCACTTACTGATTAAACAATATGATTATTGAAGTCCCTCTAAAAGCTTCCATCCATTTTCTCCTCGATGCTTTAGAGTTCCTCTTGTTGCTTCCCACACTTCTCTATAACATCCTGAAAGAGATCTGCATAGACAAATACATACAATATATAAAAAAATCCAACATATAATCAAAGAGATAAATGAACTAATTAAATAATTATATATCATAAATTGATCAATATGCAATCACAATCCATGTAGGTGATCAAGGAATCCTACAAATTAGATCAAAAAAGATGTAATTGAGAAAGAACAATTACATTTTTATTAATAAACTGGAGAAAAGCCTTACAACCATATAACCTTGATGTTGCAATTCCCTTATGCAATCTCCAATCCTTTCCCTTGCAAGAATAGACTTCCAACCTAATCTCAATAGCATAAACCCACTTCCAAAAATCCCTCCCAATCCTCATACCTGTAGTAGCTTTATAGGCCAGGAATGAGAAGTTATGGATCCATTCTCCAAGGGATGATATCCACTATTAGTGGGATAGGGGTTCCATAAAGGAAGGGGATTTGCTCCATTATGGGAGGGATCAGGGCTGAATAGGCACCGATTTGAAGCTTTTTGGTTGGGATAGCTGCTACTAGTAATGCTTCTAGACTTTACTTTTTGTTTTTACATTTATTATGGCATGTTCACAGGTCATAGTGTAAGACAATGCATACTTATGTGCAACTTTTAATTGTATTCTCTATGTATGCGCAAAAATTAACTAGGAAACTACAAAGGAATCAAAAACATGGTTTTTGTACCATGGGATCTAGGAATTACACTTTCTTTGGGATGATTTAGATTCTAACTTTGCAGGGGAATGTCTTGGGGGACATTTGTGGATAGAAAAAGATCCAAAATTGTTAGAAAATTATATATTACAGAGCAATGGAACACATAAAATATTGTAGAAATATAAACACGAAAAACACATAAAACAAGAGAGCCACAGATATACGTGGTTCACCTAGTTTGGGCTACGTCCATGGAGAAACAAACAATCCTTATTTTATTACATTATCCAACAAACTGAAGAGATACAACCTACAATAGATCCATTGTAACTCCCTCTTCGCTCTCAATCTCCTCTCTTTTCCTCACTTCGAATACAGATCTACATAGATGTAATACAATTCCCTCATATATAGGGAGGGGTTTCCTTCTAGGGTAAAAAGCCCTAAATTAAACATAACTTCTACCGTTAGATCATATGCCTAATGGACGGTCCAGATTGACTATGAAATTACAAAAATTTACAAGGCAATTTTACACCTATTCTTAGCTTTGGGGGTGCCACCCCCGAACCCCCGCTGGGGGACTGCTAGCCCTCGAACCCCCCATTTGGGGGGGATTAGCCCCCCCAGACCCTCGCAAGGGGGGGACAAGTCCCCCCCCCGCACCCCCCCACATGGAGGGGTATATAGTCTTCCTGGGGTATAAATCCAACTGAAGCCTTTGAATACAGAAGATAATCAGGCTCCACACCCAACAAAAGTGACGGTCATTTTCCTAATGCGACAAAATGATGTGTAACAAATATCATTTAAGGTACACTTCCATAAAGTTTTTTATGGCATATATATTTGTACATTTGAACTGTGACAACCTTCATTTGTTGAAGAAAAATGATGTTACTGGTTTGCCAACTATTCCTAGGAAACTTAAGCAATGTGATCCTTGTATCTTATGAAAGCACAACACCCAATATTTTCATGATTCTCATTTCAGAGCACATAGAAAACTTAAACTCATTCATTTTTATTGATGTCGCCCAATGCCTATTCCTTATGAAATATGTTAAGCTCATGTCTTGGGCTACAACAATTCTATGTGTTATGTATATAAAGAATACGTTTCCATCTAATGCTATAAAAAACAAGACTCCCTATGAAATGTGGTATCGCTACATTCCTTTGGTGAGACATCTCAGGGTTTTTGGTTCCACTTTTTATGCCTTGATACCTAATGAAAAAAGAAACAAATTCGATGCAAGGATTCACAAATGTATCTTCTTGGGGTGTTATTGGGAAATCTAGTGTCCACTCAAACCTACTAGTCCCACTAAGATGGGTGGCTATCTTAGAAACAAACAAACCAAAACTACTTTCGCTTTCCTTTACGAGAAGTAGATAAGAGGGGAACAAAGGACACCAACCTCGGTCTTGTGCTTGGTTCCTTGCTTAGTTCCTCTCCCTTCTAATAGATCTTTACCGCTCCTTCTTTGTTTACTTAGCTTCAAAGAGTACCTATGGAATCAAAGTAGTATAATGCTATCGAAGAACAGAGATCTACAATCATAAACAATGTAGGACTAGATATATATTGAACACACAAATGCATATATCATCAAACATACAAGAATGTGGAGGAAAACTTGAATAGTTTTATTAATATCAAGAATAGCAAAGAGGATTACAACCCATTGTTCTGACCCAGTGTCATCCTCTCAGCATGAAAGCCCTTCTTCACCTCATGAAAAGATTAGATCACCCAACACTATGATATTGCACCAGGAAACCAACAACACTTCCTTACAAGATACAAGATTCTAGCCTCTGGATCTTTGTAATGAGGGATCCATATATAGATGATTGTAGGGGGGCGAGTTAGCTTCTGGGATTTTGATTGGTGTCCTCTCTCTTATAGTTCTTGATTCCACTTGGAGATTGATGATCTCCTACTCATCCCTGGGCGAATTCAGAGAGGCAAGTGTCACAGGAGAAGTTTCTGGAAGATTCCATGATCATCCACCTTGCAAACTGTCTCTGCCATTTGTCTACTCTCACCAATCACACCCTACATAAGGACTTTCCAGTATGCATCGCACCTTTTACACTAAGTAGGTGAGATGAATCACACCCTCTACACTGGGCAGTCTGTATGGTCTGGTTTTGACCAGTTCTGAGCAGTTTTCAATGGAGAACTTATGGGAGATGATGTAATCAGCTGAGTGTGAAGCAACACTTTTAGGGACTTAGGAGCCCTTAGTTTATGGCCATGTATGAGTGCCAAAAATGTCTATAACAGTTGCCCCCTAAAGCATGAGGTCATTAATCTTTTGATGTCGAGTGAAATGCTTTATCATGAGGATCCGAAGTTTTTTCGAGCTGGAAGGCGACCTGTAATAAGATACAATACAATACATTATCTTCATAATATTTTTCATGATCTAGCTGAGGAAGGCATTCCCATGCTCAGCTTTATAAATTCATTTTCATGTACATAGGACAGACAACCGTCTGTGTAGCAGACTGATGATTCAAACAGAGTCATCATCCTTTAATTCAGATGATCATCTGTTCGGAAATGATGCACATTTGATGTCTTTATATTCCTTAATATATCGTAGCCTGGATGGATGAAACTAGATTCGAGGTCTTCAAACTCGTTCAATCTTCACTCGGAGTACAAGTCGATCCATGTGAAATATGCTCTGGAGTCGAGCATGGAAAGACATCGCCTGATTACCAGCCAATGATGTAAGCTGTTAATAGGCGCGAGAGGAATCATCGATAATGATGGTGACCCTCAAGGTATGATAGTACAATTCACGTGGTGTGAAAAAGGGACTTGGTGTCTAACACCACATATAATCTTTCGATCAAAGGACATTGATGTAAACCTGTCGCTGGAAGTGAGAAACTTTCCATTGAGGCATGCAAGCTTCAAAGTATTGAAAGGGTTGTTCCTAGGTCGAATTCTTGGATAATGAGTTGATGTCGACAAGAAGCGACCCGTCGTAGGAGGGAATTAATGAATCCCACATCTACGACATGGAACGGAGCAGATGATTTTGGAGTTGAAAACGATCTGATGATACAGGGTTCAGGGTGGCGGTCATGAAAGAATGGAGCGTGAATGTATTGCAGCGGATGAGGCATAGGTGAATTCTCTGAGTGGATTCTCTTGAACATACTGGCGACACTGAAATGGATTGGTAGAATTAACCCCAAAGATGGATGGTATGATGGACCAATGGTGATATGACCGGTGAACAGAATAACCCAACTAGACTCGGACGTGGAGTGAAAGTGTCATGTTTAAGAGCGACTTGCTACCAATAAATTTTATTCAAGTTTTCTTCCCAATTTTCCCAAGTCATTATTGACTAGTACCTCTTTACTTTTATCAAGCTTGAGGAGGATAACATATGCTTGTTCTATAATTCGCCCTTCAGGCGAACCCGTCGCTATGTTTGAACAAGCCTAGTGACAGTGAAACTATTTCCCATCCATTTGGACAAGTTTGCCGCTATTGACTTTAACGAGTTTAACGAAAATGATAACTCAGTCTTTTTTTAATTTTAGAGATTCTGAAAAAGGGCAGAAAGGAAACTCCAATAATCCTTTTTTGCCATATAATCCCTTAAGTCCGAAAAAGTATAAAATAATACGAAAGGGATGAATTTTCGATAGTTTTAACAAGACGAACAAGACAAGTTCTCGATCGTTTTGTGTAATAATCCCTCAGGTCCAAAAAGATTAAAATCTAGAGGAGGGATAGCACTTCTAGTAGCTTTAATGAGTTGGAGAGGCCAATCGCTCGACAATCTTTTCATTTTTTATGAGTTAGATGAAAAGAGCTTAAAGGAGACTTGTTTTTTGAGGAACGAGTGATAATTTCGGGTAGTAGCTAATTTCAAGTAAGGTTTGGAATTTTCAATCACGGCAGTGTCACAAGGATGGCTAACAGAACACGACCAAGGCTCAAAAGCTGATGATAATGCATTCACAATGGTTATTTACTGGAGATCGGTTCTTTTTTTAATGAGCTGAAACTATGGGGGAACATTTGCTCATTGCTTAGGTTTAATTTTTAACGAGCTTGAACTTTACATAAAAAACTGCTCGTGGCGGGTTTATTTTTTAATGAGCTTGAGCCCTACAGTAACACTGCTCATGGCCTGGTTTATTTTTTAATGAGCTTGAACCATGTGAAAACATATGCTTAGATTCAGTTTCATGTTTACACAAGCTTGAAACGAAAAAATATGCTTGTTATAAGTTCGTATGCCCCTAGCATAATAATGCAAATCGAGGTGCATGCCCCCCAAGCTTCATTACATTCAACGTGGTGGTTGGAATGAAGGTTTACCTCCGAGATCTTTGAAAGACTCAACATGGAAAGGGAGATGTTTCATTTTTTAATGAGGTTGACACAGTAAAAGAACTATCCTCATAATCCAGTGTATTTACAATGTTTGATAGAAAATCAAAAACTGAAGGATGATTAAGGTTACTGGAATAATATTCATGGTAATCCGAAAGATGGGAATGATGGTGGTAATCTTCCCATGTTGCCTCTCCTATCATCATTGATTGAATGATTCCTTTGTCTGTAGAGTGTACATGTGACCAAGTATCTGGAGAGGTGCCATATTCCTTAGACCTATTTATCCAAACACTCGATGAGTGTTTACTTGAGTTTGCCCCCCAGGCCAAGAAAATTGATTGCTACAATATTTCTATTAGGGCGATGATCCATGCTGACAAAATGTTCAAGAATCTTCTAAATCTAGAAGATATCATATTGCAGGCTCCCACTGTGGCCACTTCTGCCATATTGTTTGGAAGCGGTAGGGCAAAAGTACCCATCAATGTAGGGTCTTTTAGTAGGCCTACTCTGATATTTTGAAACGACTTAGAGCTTCCGTGGATCATCAGAATGCTTCCCATAACTTGTGAACTGTTGGGTAGAAAGGTTTGTTGGTCGACGAATGTAATAACTCCTTGAAAAGAAAATGCAATCTTTCTGAAGTATGTTGACACAACAACAGCCATAGCATAAATCCAGGGCCTTCCCAGTAGCATGTTGTAATCGAGGTTTCCATCGATAACTTCAACATCAATTTCTATTGTTTCCCCCCCAGTTCGACTTGCAAGTTACTTAAAATCCCGTATGGGGTGTATGTTCGTCCATCAAATGCTTTTAATGTTTTCGACAATCATGACAAGGGTGGAGATCCTAAAGTTTTCCAGCAACTCATCGACATAATACATGTAGATGCCCCTTCATCAATAATTGTTCGATGAACAGTTTTGTTGAGGGCTTTCACTTGAATAAAGAAAGCTAGTTGAGCTGGTAACTGAGGGTCATATCCTTTGTGATTAAAGGCCACAAGATTGGAATTCCCTGGGTCAATCACACCTATTGCTGATAATAGAGCCTGCTTTTGGGAGGGGAAATTTTGCAGTAACTCAATTGTTGACATAGCTGATAGCAATTGGGCCAGATCCTCTACTATATTATAATTTTGTGCTCCTCTAGCACACGGATTAAATGTCGATTTGTGTACTACTCCCTTTGGCGGCTTATTGTTAGCTCAGGAATGATGGGTGGCACAACTTTAGTCGAAGTTGTTGTCGAACTACTAGGTTGATCAGTAGCTTGTTGTTCAACAGCTATTGATTCTTGTAATCTTTATTCCTTGTCGATATCAAAGCATCATTTTGTTGTTTCAAACTGGACAACATAAGCATTTGGGATGGGGAAGCACGATCACTAGCAACCAAGTTTATTTCTGGGCTCGGAAACAGATTAGTCAACACCGCTGTGGTATTTGAAGTTTTTAAAAATTTCATAAACTTAGCTTTATGTGGACAATCTTTTGTAAAATGCTCATCGTCACATATGTAACATGGATAACGAGGTTTCTTTTTCCCAGTAGGGTTTTCAGAATATTTTTCAAGAGGTGAATTTTCTTGTTTCTTCTTATTATTGTTCCCTTTCTTCTTGCCCCCTGGTTTCTTGGGTTCTTTACCTTTGTCAGTTGACACGACATTTACTTCCGAGGCAAGAATTTCTTCATTTTCATTTTGACTTGAAACCGTACGGGCCTTCTTTGACATAGCCTTTACGGTTTTCGTGCTAGTCGTACCTATCACACCATCACCGGCATGAGAGTCTTTGTTCGATTTAGGAGGGGGAGGAATAGAAAATTCTAGTCTAGGAGCAAAAGGGATTTTATCGTAGAGCGTGCCAGACTATGTATAGATAAAGTCTAGATATTGTGCACGAGCAATAACTTGCTCTTCAGTGACGACTCCTCCCTTTGCCACATATTTAGTAATAGAAGGTAGCAATGACTTAATAAACCATTCAGCCAACAGCTAATGAGGAACATATGTTTTTACCATTCTACGACAATGCCGCCACTCATGAATATCATTGGATATGTGAGTGGCCGTCATTTGTTTGAAATTGGTAAGAAGCTCTATTCCCGTTTTGTACCTTATGGGTAACTGAAAATGGGTTAAAAAGGTTGTGGCTAGGGTACTGAAGTTATCAAACAAAGCTCTAGGCAATTCGATATACCATTTTTCTGCCGGACCAGTTAACATTCACTAAAAAAGGCAAAGCCTGATCGAATCATCATTGAGAGTGTTTGATGAACACCACAGATGAAAGGTCATCACATGATTTGATGGGTCTTCACCCAGATTTCCATTAAATTTAGGAATATCTGATGGAAGTTTATGTGGAATCGTTGGCCACCAAGGGGTGTAAGCAATTGGATCGTTCGTTAGTCGATTCACATCCGGTAACTCTAAAGTCGCCAAGAAAGGAAACTGTTGATTCAGGCTCGACGAAGAATACCCAGGATAAGATGGAATTTCCTGAGAAGTTGGCCTTTGCATACTAGCATAATGCATTTTATGCTGGTAAATTTGGTAAGGTTGATGGGCATGACCATTATGATATGATTGATGTTGATTGTTTTGAATATACAGCTGCCCGTTACTTGCAAAGGCTTGTTGCTTAGATCCTTGGTAATTTTGTTGGAATTGCGGTTGTTGGTAGTGTACCAGCCATGGTTGTTGTTATCACTCAGGTTTTTCCCTAGCTCCATGAGGGAATATGGCTAAGGTAACCACTAACCAATCTTCAGTTGCAGATCCTAGCCAATCTGCAACCAGAGAGGGCTCTCTCTTTGTGATTTAGATTTGTTTGATGTATATTAGGCTAGTTATTAGGTACAAGTTTTGTTTGGTGTTTGGAAGGTGACACTCAATAGAATCAAGAAGTAAGTTGAGGGAAGTTCAGACCATTGGGTTGATGGAGTCTAATGGAAATGAACCTTTGGGATGGTTTCTTTGGCAATAAAGCAACTACAGAGAAAGATAATTAAACACATAACAACTTTGAAGCTGAAATAAGATGAAATGAAGTCAAGAAATGAAAGGCAATCAAGAATCTTTCATTATGTTAACAGAGGGAAATTGTATAAACATTATCAAGGAGCAGTTAAGAATTCCTTGATGATATTCAGAGTGAAAGAACCATGGAGACAAGAGCAACCAAGAATTCTTGCATATGGTAGTCCTGTGGAAAACATAAAAAAGTACAGGTATTGAACACAGAGTACTGCTAAGTAAATTCTGGGTTATCCTTCTTCCCTGTAACTTAGAACATGATATTTAGATGATAAATAAGACACAAATACAGTAACATAAGAGTAAGTAAGACTTATTGATCCATGTATTAACACGAGAATTCTGCAATATATCCTTTTTCCATTGATTCCACAACCAGTAAGTTCACCAACAAAGCATTCCAGCAAATTTTATTCCTGAAGAGTTCTCAAAAACATACAGGGCAGGTCCATAATGATATTCACTAGCCAACAATAATACATCTCTTTAGCAAGTATTTACATAGGTTTACAAAATATCCTGCAAGCAAATAACTAGACATAAACTTATCCATCTACTCTGACAGAAGCAATAACTAATGTGGGAAAAAACTGCACAGCAATAACTAAGGAAATAAATGTGCTTTACTGGCTGCTGTAGGTGTCCTATTTTTTTTTGAATTTTTGACTCTGATAGTCGGTTGATGACCGCTTTTCTGATGTGCTGTCCCATTGTGTTGTGCTTTTCCACCTGTGTTTGAGCCTATTTATCTTGGCACAAATCTTCTCCTTGGCTGATTTGATTTTCCAGTAGCGGAGCCATATAAAGCAATTCACTTGTTATGCAAACAATTTGCAAGAAGAAAATCAAAACTACTTTAAGATCTCAAGCAGGCTTTGCCACCACTGATCTATTGGTAATTGATGCTTTCTCAATTTAAATAATGTCTCATCAGCTTCAGTGTATGTGTAATAATTTGGCCATGCTGGAAAGAGATGTGTTATCTCATGCTCAATGTAAAACAAGTCTTCCAGTTTATCATACAATATTTGTCCAGAGTGAGGCATTTCCTCTTCTGAGCCACTTGATGATGATGTAATCTGATTTTGCACATAAGTATTTAGCCTATGTGCATATTGTTCCTGTTTTAAAAACCTCCCAGTGCTAGTGACCAGGCTGGGTAAACCTTTGCCCTGTAATACTGAAATTTTCTGTCTGAAGGCACTTACCTGTGTCTGCATTTCTTGACATTTTCTTTCTATAGTTTGAACAAAATTTCTCATGGTCAGCACCTTCTTGACTCTTACAATAGTCTTTGTCCTATTTTTAATATTTAGAGCTGCTAGCTGCTCACCAGTACGAGTATTCAAAAAATGAATCAATTGATTGGCTTGCTCAGGCTTATCTGCCAATAATGCTCTGGCCTTTTGAGTTTCATATTGAGCTACCCCCATCAATTTTATCTGGTCAAAAATAGTTTGTATTGCTGTCCATTGATCAGCAATAGCTTGGCCAATCTTATTCCACAAAATTATTTTTATTTCTGTTAGGGTTCTATGGAGAGTGAGGTCCTTCTCCAAGGCTTTTCTTTTGTTCTCTAGGGCCTTTACTTCCGTGGTATTCTCTGCAATGGTCATCCTTGATTTGTCATAACTAGCCTCAATTTTGGCTAGTTTTTCCTTGGTTTCCTTCATTTCTACCATCTGTAATTCCAAAGCCTTGATTTCTTTCATCATCCCTTTCATGTTTAAACTGGTCTCTTGCAATGCACTTGATGTAGATGTTGTTGAAGTTGAGGCACCTACTGCTGTAGTGACTATTGTAGGAGGAGCTGTGATTATTGGAGCTGTTTGGGATGGTTGAGGGGCCAACTCTGGCTATTTCCCTTGTTGAGCCTCTTCCAATGCTTTTTCTATGTCCAACAGCCTTTGGTTCATCCTAATGAGCAGGCTAACCACATCCTCTACTTCCTGTTGTTGTGCCACCTCTGTAGTTTGAGGATGTATGGTAGCTGGCATCTTTAATTGTATTCTCAGGGCTGCTATGTCCTCCTCCTTTTTCTTGATCAAGGACTGTGCGCCTTTGGGATCCTTGGGATCATGTCCCAGCTCTATAATAATCTCTTCCAAGGATTTTATCTACAGCTCGAGTTGGGCAGAAGTATTATACAAAGAATTCTCCAATCTATGGGCCATTAGAGCCTTATCTACTAGGGTGGAGTTTACCATTTCTCCAGCCTATTTATGCAACTCAATCTGGTCTATTGCATGGATGTCTTTGGCAAGGACCTCCAGATTGGTTATAATATAGTCTGCAGCTGACTGCGACTGTTGTATAGTGGGTCTGAAGTGACTAAGGGTCATCTTCCCTGCTTGCATCTCATAGGCTACCATTAGCCTTTGTTGATTTGTAGGGGCCATTCTCATTAATTGATTGTAAAGTTGAAACCTTATTGGCTCGTTTCTAGCTTTGATCTCAGTGAATGCTCATTTGATATCCGAGCCTTGTCTGGTCTTTTGTTTGGAGGATGAAACCTCCCCACCTGGTTGTCTCTCTTGCTCCTGCTGAAAGGAGCTGGCTGATGTTTCCAAAACAGGAGTGATCCGCTGTTCGGAAGTTCCCTCACCTCTGATATTTTCTGTAGTTTCCTCAGTAATTTCCTCCTCGGAATAAGGGTTTAGCCTCTGTCTTTTCTCACCTTACTGGTCTATGGATGCCCCTGTAGGTGTTTCTTCCATTCTATCCCTCTTTTTAGCTCTTTCCTCATTATGAGGGGTTTGCAATACAGGGATCCTAGCTGCCTTTTCTTGCATTGAAGGGCCTTGTTCTTGACCCTTTTCCTGATTTGTGGATGGTTGCTCTTCCATTGTACTTCGCTATTCTGAATGCTCAATTTCTTTACCTTTCCTTGCAGGTGAAATGGATTCTTTAGCTTGCTGTTGTGGAGGTGTAGTAGTTGATGTGATTGCTCCAATATGTTGAGGCTGTGTGAAGGTGACCTGTGAAAAATATTCCAAGTCAATTATTTTCTCATGTTCTTTCATATCTTTTTCTAATCTTTCTTCTTCAGCAAGCTCTTCATCATCTAATGTGCCCTCTACCCATTCTTGTAGATTAGCATATTGTTCAATGTGGGGGATTAGCTAGTCACATATCCTGAAAGCCTATGTTTGATTCTTCTAAGGCTTATAAAATGTTCAGGGTCATATGGTGCCCAAAAGAAGCATCGTTTCAACATGAGCTCTTCCCTTAGCATATTGTCTGCATCCTTCCAGGCTTCTTCCCTTTTATTGAAAACAAAGGGACCCAATTGATGTCTGATTTTAAGTTGTTCTTTCTTGTTTTTCCCATGGAAATGAGACAAATCTGCACTACTGAACTGCCTGAAATATTCTAAGGAAAAAGGTCTCATGGGGACATATCTTGGCAGTTTATAGGGAGGCAACTCAAACCCATAAATTCTAATCACTGTGTGGTTTTGGTAGAAGTACCAATCACCAATTCCATAGCCCTTTTAAAGATGTAAGATTCTTTGCATTTCAGTAGTGAGCCTACTAGGAGGAGTCATCCTCAATAGGCAAGTGGCTGGGTAGATGAACATGTCAACAAACTCACAATATGTGTAGGGAGAGAGGTGGACTTCATGGAAAACTGAGTTCTAGAAGATAATAGATCTTCTCTCTCCTTTTCAGTCCAGTCTCTTGAGAGGAACTTTGAAACTATCAGGGTGATAGTACAACAACAGATGGTAAATGTAGGAAGTATACTTGAACACTCTTTCTCTCTCCATCATCACAAATTATTCATGTATTTTGTTTTCTATGAAGGTGGCATAGTCATACATGACAGCAGGGGGTTGTCTTGGAGTGAACATGGTTAATAGCAGAAACACAGTTTCATCCACAAATTCTCCTATTTTGCATCCTAGAATGTAGGAAATCATATCTACCAGGAGCTTGCTTGTTTCATTTAATGAGACTTCATGATAGGGTGGAGGATGATCGGCCTAGCACTGTGATACGATAAACAACTGACCTACCCTAGATATTTCTAAACTAGAGAGCTTTGCACCCTTATCAAGCAGAAGTTTCATTGTAAGAGGAACCAGAGGCTGAAGTGACCCAAAGTTCAACATTTCATTTATGGATTGAGGAGTGATGTAGAAGATCACAGACCCATATGGAGTGAGGATTGCTCTCTAAGTGGGGTCATAGTTTGCATGACACATATGAATGAAGTCAAGCAGCACATAAACTGATGGGAGGTAGTAGATAGGCATACTAGATTGCCAGATTCCCAGGATATCAGTGTTATTTCTGTGATTGTTTCTAAAGTGACACACAGTTTTAAGGTGAGGCTTGAGGCCCATCATATCCTTGATCTGGAAGTCCCTGTCTACCAAAGGTAACCATTCTAAATCCATGTGTGGAGCATTCAATGGAGCAATGTTCAAAGCCAATGGAGCCTCCATCTATCAACTGTTTGTATTGTGATTATAATCTAGGTGTATGCAGCAATAGGTAAGAGGAGTCTGGCTCTGAGACCGTTGTCAGAATTATGGGGACTGAGTTTTATCTCAAAATGACCACACTGTGTATAGTTTATGGTAAAGCAATGAATTAGTAGAATTTAGACAGGTTTTTTGAATGAGTTCGCTGGAGTGGAAGCTCTGTGGGTAAACTGCAGAGGGAACGGGATTGATTTTTTAGCCATAGGAGCAGAATTTGCAGAGGATTTTGACAAAGGGACTGAATGCATGAGCAGTTTTGAGAATATGTCGGTAGAAACAAACTGAAAATGCGTTTTAAAAGTGAATTTGCAGAGGAGGGCAAGTTGTCGGGTTACTTCTTGAACAGGGTCAATAAGTGAGTTTGCAGGTGGAATTTCGGGGCTAGAGTGCAATTTAGTTTAAATTCGAGCTCCTTAGTCAAATTTAATGGAGAAATTCCTAAAAATAGGGTTTATGAGTCAACTGTGGGTAAATACCTATTTTTATGGCACAGATGATAGCTAGCAGGGGTGCCTTGAGCTATGGAGCTGAGCTATGGAGCACATTTGCAGGTTGATGGACTGTGCAGGTTCCGGAGGTCATTTGGTCGTGAAGTTGCATGCATGTTCTTTGCAGGCGCAACAAATAGAAAATAACCAAAATAGTCGTTTTCACGAATTTTCAATATATTTTGGACATTTTAGTGCTTTTGGCGCTTTTCGGGGATGACGTCATCATGATGTATTTTTTGTCGTGTAGAGGGTATGGAGGATGATGTGGTAGCTGACATGGATGATGACATGGCACATGACACGGTAGCAGGGGTGATGTCAGCAAATGATGTGCGCAGGTGCAGGGCAGTGGCAGGAGACATGGATGCAACATCATGTGGTGACATAGGTGGGCGAGCAGAGTGGTAAGAGGTTTCCATCGTACCGCCTTTGGTACAGGGGCGGTAACTTTCAGAGGTGGCCCAATGCAATCAGATGGCGACAAGTGTCCCTATATACGATGGTGAAACCATCGACCATCTGGTACTAATGCACCGTCGTCGGGGCGCGTCCGATATGGATTAGGACCATCGGATCTGGGGCAGGCGATCCGACGGTGGACGGGAGGGCGATATAACCGAGACTTATCACAGCAGAACGTATGATAATTGTTAACTTTTCCAAGGTTTAGGGTAGGTTTTAAACTTTGGTTATGGGTGTTATGTGTGCGTCGGGGTTATGGTTATTCGTTTAACCAAATATCAAATGAAACCCAAATAAAATGTATGCGCAGGGTTAATGTGGTATGGTTTGTGTGTGGGGGGCGGGTAAGATAGTTATTAATCTAACCAAATGTTAGATTAATCCCGAATATTTTGGACGCAGAAGGGCTAATACCAAGGCCCCAAATGGACCTAGTATTCCCCTAACTTTGTATTGTATGGCTATAGTGCCAAGGGGTGGGGATATTTATATTTTTGGGTTATTTATATAGTTGTTGTGTAATAGGGATGGGTAAATGATTAAGGAAGCTAAATAATAGAGTTAGAGGTTAATATGAGTTTGTGGATTGAAACTGAATGGATGAATGCTAAGTTTATAGAATGAAAACTTAGGCATAGGGAAGTGAAAGGAGTGTGGAATGATCATTTTTATAGAAGAAATGTGGCTTATTTCCACTAAGTAAACTCAGAGATCAACTTGGCATTTCACATAAAATGGAGTGAAACTGGACTTATTGGGCAAATCCCAAGGTCCTTGAGGGGATGTTAGTAAAAGATTCCTGGGGAATGATGGGGAAATTAGTCATGCTTTCATTGTTCTGCAGTCCAAATAACTGCCATGTTACCAGTGTCATTGATGAGATGAGTCTTTCTTGACAAGACAAAAAGTAATTATAACCTTGCTTCTGCAACCTCAAACTACCTGCTCAGCCTAATATACCTAACATTTTTTCTTCCTTTTGATTGGGTGCATTTAAACTGGCAAACCTTGCTTTTCCTTCTTTTCTTTTGATTGCCCTCCTATCTAAAACTATCCTTATTCCAACCAAGGGCTCAGATTGAGTAGCTGGGCCCTTTATTTCTCTACATATCTACTCATCTGCCAAGCTTGAACTGTTTGGACAGATATTCATTCTCTATTCTACAACAAAAAATTTAAAAATGGAGTGGTCCAGATTGAATTGTTGGGCCATCCATCAAGTGTGATAAGGAGTAGTGTCTTCACATTGTGAACTTGTAAAATAAGATAGCAGTGGCATTTTGACTAGCCACTTTATTGGTCTTTTGCTTTGGGGTTCATTTTTGCTAATTTTTTCTGACCAAAACATTTTCTTTCCTTTTGATTATTATTTTAAGGCATACCCTCTTTACATTTTTTAATTTTCTTTGTCTGTATACAAAATATGGAACCTCTGTAGCATGCAAAGATGAACATATTTGGCACTTCCATAGTCAATCATGAAAAATGAAACCTATTGGTATAGGAAGCTAACAGTGGCTCCACTTGGGGATGGCTTTTCCTGGTGAAAAGCCAAGAACAACAAGTCAGATGGCCTTATTCTTAGATGGCTGTTGTACTTCAAAAGTTCTCTCTCTTGGAAACCAATCATCTGAACCTTTGTAGCCTGTATGCAGTCCTTACCAGCTGATCTGTGCAAAATTATAGCTCTGTCTTTGTTGGTTTCTCTGAGTGCTTATTAACATCTTTATACTTTCCAAGTTTTCCTTTTGATTTCTTGTGGTGAATTCAAAATATATACGAAATTTGGTGTAATTCCTTGACTTTTTCCTCAAAATCTGCTGCTCTTGTTCCTTACTTAATTGTTGTAAATGAAAACTGTTGGAAATACAAATATTTATGTACAATATACAGCTGTGTTATGTTGATCAAAGGGAATAAAAATAGTGCTTGAGCATTTGCCCATTGACTGGGCCTTCCTCAGTGTCTGTGCCATCTAAACTCTTCAAAAAATAGGTGTTGTTACCTTGTACAGCCTGAATAACAAATGGTCCCTTCCAAAGAAAATCAAATTTCCCATGTTTCCCTTTATCTTCCCTCCTGGAGTCCCATTTCAACACTTTGTTTCCTATGAAAAAATCTTCAACTTTTGTTATTTTATCAAAGATCTTCTTGAGTTTATCTTGTAGTACTTGGGTTCTGTGATATACTTCTTCTCTTGTCTTCTGCAAGTGAATATTTTGATTGATCCTTCTCTGAATATCATTAGGCTCTGCTTGTATTTCTTGCAGCAACTTGATCACAGGGATTCCTAAAGAGGAGGGGAAAACAACCTCTAGACCATACACCAATTCATATGGACTTGTTCCAATGGATCTTTTTATTGTCAATCTATCTCCCCATAGTGCATTCACAAGTCTTTTGTGCCAATTCTTTTTATTCTCTTCCAGGACCTTTTTGTTGATATTGATGAGGCTTTTACTGGAGGATTCAGACAAGACCATTACCTTGAGGGTAGTAGGTTGTGGAGTGGCCCAAGGTAATGTGGTACTTATGACAGAAGTTGATCATTCTTTTGGATTTAAAGGCAGCTGCATTGTTTGTAATGATCTTTTCTGGACAACCAAATCTAGATAGGATATTGGTCTCTAGGAATTGGATGATGATTGAGTCATTAGCTTGCCCACAAGGGATGCCCTCTATCCACTTGGTAAAGTAATCTGTGGCTGTCAAAATCCATCTATGTTGGCCAAAAGATCAAGGGTGGATTTCCCCAATGAAGTCTAAACCCCATTGTTGGAATGGCCTTTCAGTTGAAATGGGTTTGAGGGGCAAGGGCAACAGTTTTTTCTTGCCCTCAAAGATTTGGCATTTATGGCAAGACATTACAAATTTTTTCACATCAGCAAATAGGGAGGGCCAATAAAATCCAACCCTTAGGATTTTATCAGCTGTTGATTTCCAATACAAGTGTCCACCATAGTCTCCTGCATGATATTCCTTAAGGACATTGTCAGTTTCATCCAATGTTAGGCAATTAAGCAGGATACCTTCATGACTTTTCCAAAACAACACATTGTCTATGATACAAAACTTTAAAGCTTTCATTTTTAAGAATCTCTTTTTGGTTCTGGATAACCCTGGAGGAGCTTGCAGGTTTAACAATACAAAACATATGTCAGCATACCAAGGTGATTGTAAAAAGGCTTGATTGATCTGTGGAGTCGCCTTCTCCTGTTCGTTATCCAGTTCATTGATGTCAAGCGCTTGAAAGTTGGTTTCAGTCATTAATTTAGCTAACCCTGGTCCTTTTATAAGTTTTGTTGGCTTGATTTCAATGTCATATTCTAGAATGTTGGCTATCCATTTGCCCCTTTTGCTTTCAATTCCTTCTTGAGTAAGAATATCTTTAACCACTGCATTTGGAACATAGGCAATTATGTGAGAGTACAGGATATAAATTCTAAAATCCTTTATGGCCTTCACAAGGGCATATGCCTGCTTCTCCATGATTTGGTATTTGAGTGGAGCATCTCTGAGTGCTTTGCTGAAAAAAGCAATGGGTTTCTCACATCCTAAGTCATCTTTTTGTAATAGGACAGTAGCAATAGTATGCTCAGTTGCAAAGGAAAATATTATAAAATCTTTGTCAAACTTGGGACTTGTAAGAACAGGTGTTCTTGTCATAGCTATTTTAATTTCTTCAAAGGCTTGCTTAGCTTCTATTGTCTATTTGAATTTAGAGTCTTTCTTCAACATATTATTCAACAGTCTAACTAGTTCAGTCAGATTGGGAATGAATCTTCTTAGGAAATTGATCTTGCCTAAGAAAGCTTGTAATTCTTTGATGTTTCTTGGGTGGGGGACATGAACGATGGCCTATATTTTGTTTGGATCTATTCGTATTCCATATTTAGAAATTATGTGGCCTAGGAGTTTGCCTTCTTCTAGGCCAAATAAATATTTCTTTGGGTTTAATGATATGCCATATTTTCTGCAAATTAGGAACACTTGCCTTAAATGATCCAAATGTTCTTGGTCTGATTTTGAAAAAGCAGTAAGGTCATCAAGGTATACTACTAAAAAGTCATGGATCTCTTTAGCAAAAGCTATGTCCATTGCCCTCTGAAATGTGGCTCCTGCATTTTTGAGTCCAAAAGGCATTTTGACATATTTAAAGGTTCCCCAAGGTGTTGTAAAGGAAATTTTGTCCTGATCATCTGGGTGAACAAGAATCTGATTAAATCCTCAGAAGCCGTCTAATAATGAAATCCTTGAAGCACCCACTACCCTTTGTAAAATGTGATCCATTTTTTGTAAAGGGTAGTGATCTTTGAGAGAGACTTTATTCAAATTTCTTAGGTCAACACAAAGCCTTATCTCCCCATTTTTCTTTCTAGTGGGCACTAGATTTGAAATCCATTCAGAAAATCTAAGGGTGCAATTATTCCAGCTTGATACATTCTTATGACCTCTTTTTCAATAAGGGGAAGGAGGACTGGATTAATCCTCCTTAGCTTTTGTTTAAAAGGTTTCTGGTTTTCTTTCAAGGGTATTGTATGTTGGATAATAGATGTGTCATAGGATTTGAGGTCCTCATAGCTCCATGCAAAGACATCTTGGAACTCTTTAAACAACTCAATGTATTTCAGTTTTTTATCACGAGGCAAAGTTTTGGACAATTTTATCATTCTAGGATTTTTTGTAGTTCCGATATTGTAGTCAATTTCTACATTCAGTGGTTGCATTTTTGGTTTTCTTGGAATGTCATTTGAATAAAATATATCTTCTAAGGGAGTTAGGCCTATGGGTAGGACATTGTCCTTCAGCTAAATTACTTCGGTTTCTTCCTCAATCATTTCATCAAACTTCATTTGTTTTAGTTTTTGCAGCTTCCTGTGATTAAAATTTGTTGGATTCAAAATCAAATTTGTTGCTTCAGCTGATATATTTGGCTCAACTTTGTCAATTTGCTGTTGATCATCAACAGTGCTTGTGTCTATGTTTATGCTTGAAAATTCTTCTTTTAAAGTGATGAAGTTGTTGATTTGGGTTTCATTTTCAAACACCTGCCACTTTTTCACATTGTCTGGGATAGTAGGTCTGTGTTTGATCTCAGCAGTGAAGTGATGATTGGGCTCAAAAGGTAGTTTACAAGTGCTGGCAAAGGTTGCCAAACTATGTGCATGTAGGTTGTGTTTTCTTGGAATTTTAGTGAGTTTTGATTCCAAGAAGGTGTTTAGTATTTCCATAGCTACACCTATATAAGCCCTTAGCCTAGGATCATTGGTTAAAAAGTTTCCCTTTATCTGTTGTATTATCAAATCTGAGTCTCCTAGAATTGAGATCTTGGTGACCCTTAGACTTCTAATTAGTTTGAGCCCCAGTAAAAGGGCTTCATATTTGGCCATATTGTTTGTGCACTTGAAATTTACCCTATATGCATGACCCTGAGCATGGTCATTTTTTATGTTGTGTATCCAAACCCCTGCCCCTGCTCCCAATTTTTTTACTGATCCATCAAACTCCAAGTACCATAACATTTCTTGATCAACACTTGTCTAAGAAGTTTTGGGGAATTTCTTAATGGGCAGTGATTTCGAACTTTGTAGCTGGTTTGATATGTCAGTTTCACTTGTTACTTCAATCTTGTCAACAATTTTTTGGTGCTAGTGACTAGATTGTTCGTTCATGCTCATTGCTGGTATTGTTTTTGGGAGTTTCACATCAACTTTGGAGCACATGTCAGCGTTGTATAAGATAAATGAATCCATGTTAGAGTGTATGGAATAGATGGGGAAGTTTTTGGGCTTCTCCTGACTGCTAACCACATATTTTGTCAGTGTTTCCCGGTACAATCTCTTTGGGTGGCCAAATACTAAAATGGTGGCATATGACATATCTAGTTGTAAAGATCCTTGAAGTTTTGCACCCCAAGATCTATATAATAGCATACCATATTTAGGTGGAATATCAGCTACCACCACATCCATCAAGATTGTCTTGGCTGGATATTGGACTAAGGATACACAAAGATCCTTGATTAGGCCTAGACACCTGACCTGGATGGAATCAAATGAGAACAAATCCTTGTATGGCCTTGTGATATCTAGGTCTAGCTTTTCCATTACTGACTTAGGCATTAGATTATGGGAACCACCTGAATCAAACATTGCATTATGTAACACTTTTTCATGAATGTTTAAGCTCACATAGAATGGAGGAACTCTACCATCCACTGACTTGCCATTGACTTCAGGACCAAAAAACAGTTCTGGTTGATCATCTAAGATATTTACTACATCCCTAGTTTTAGATATTTGAAGTGATATGTTAATTTGTTCCCTGTAGACCTCATGTTTGGCCAGTTCTGACAATGGCATGGCTATTTTTATCTTACCTATCTCTGTTTCTAAGCTGAAAGGTTTTTCTATCTGAATTTTTACATTATGGACAACAGATTTTTCATTTTGAGCTGAACTTTGAGTGATATTCTCTTGATTATGAGTGTTGTTATAAGGTACATCTGATTTGAAATTATTTTCAATAGGGTGAATCAAATTTTATTTTGAAGAATGGGATGTGTATGACTGGTTGCTTGAAGGCTGTAAGTCTGATACATCTTTCATAGTGACTTCCTTTGGGTCTGTTTTATCGGAGGGTTTTGTCCAGACAGCTTTTTATGTTGTTTTCTTCAGCTGCTTGGTATCCTTCAGCTTGGTAGGCTGAGGCACATCTATGGTTCTGCTTCTCAATTTGTATTGTTTATGGACCTCATAGACTGCTGCATCATACCCTTCCCTAAAATCAAATGACTCTTTGGACTTGGTTTGGAATTGATTAATGTTATGGGCTTCTTGGTCATCTTGTGCTAGGAAAATTTGTTGTTCGCTATCTAAACCCATTAATTTGATGTGAGGGTCCTCTGTCAGTTCACTAGAGGTTGAGGCCTCTGCATAATTCTCTTGAAATGGGGGTCTAATGTTCTGATCAGGGCCAGTCCTTCCAGCAGTAGGGTTTTGATTTTTCCTAAAATTTGGATTCCTGGCTGTGTTACTTGTTTGACCCTCCCAAGATGATTTTCTCTCAATGGTATCTACCCTATCTCCCAATCTATCCATCCCTTTTATGATTGAATCTAACTTTTTCTCAAATTTTGACGGTTCTTCTTTAAATGTTATTCTTCTTTCGATTCTAGCCCGGTTTCGTTTGGCAATCAAGTTTGCTTCTACACTAACAACTACATTCTGCATGTCTGCTAGGCTTAATGGGGCTCTTTCCCTCAGCTGATATGCCATATCTGAATCAAATCCATCAAGGAATATGGTCAAGCCTAAGTCAGGAGGAGGTCTAAGGTTCTGAGGAATGGCACTGTAGACATTATTGAACCTTGCACAATAGTCTTGAACGGTTTCTTGTGGGCCCCTTTTCAAGTTGTCATATTCAGTTAAAATGTGTAAAGGGTCTTTCTTCTTTTCCCATATATTTAAAAAGGATTGATAAAGGGCCTCAGGGTTGGCTATAGATTTTGCAGCAAGTGTCCTAAACCAGGTCCTCACATCAACAGTTAGGCTTTGGACAACGATTTTCATTCTCACATCATCATCATCAATTTCATAATTTTCAAAATAATCCTGCATCTTCTTGGTGTGCTGCTGAGCTATATAGGAACTAGCACCATCAAAGTAGGTGATTTTGCTTTGATAATCCTGGGGCATAGCCCCTGGATTGGCAGACAACTACAAAGGGGCATAACGGTTGGCCATATTTACAGGGATGAATGGGGCAGCAGGAAGAAATAAGATGGTTGGAACTACGGGAACAGGAGTGAAAATATGGGTAGTAGATGGGGCAGTAGAAAGTATGCTTTGAGGTGTGGATGAAGAACTTGGAGAAGCTGTAATATTGATAGAAGGAATAGTGACTCTTCCAGGAGAAATTTCAGCTTGTGTAAGGTTTTGATAACGTATATCAAAGTTTGAGTGAGCAGTTTGTAAGCTTTCCTGTCCCTTAAGAGTTTTTAGGATTAGGTTAGGATTTTCAAAGATAGCAGAGGGATTAGGATCTGGATGGATCTAGTGTAACGAGTTTTATTTTTTGGAGCCAGTTTCTAAATTTTCTTTTATTGTTTTTTCTTGAATATGTTTAAAGCAGGGAAACTAACCCTTTCTTGAATCAGAAATCCCCAGTTGAGTCACCAATGATGTTATCACTCAGGTTGTTCCTTGGCTCCAGGAGGGAATACGGCTGAGGTAACCACTAACCAATCTTTCAGCTGCAGATCCTAGCTAATCTGCAACCAGAGAGGGCTCTCTCTTTGTGATTTAGATTTGTTTGATTGTATATTAGGCTAGTTATTAGGTACAAGTTTTGTTTGGTGTTTGGAAGGTGACATTAAATAGAATCAGGTAGTAAGTTGAGGGAAGTTTAGACCATTGGGTTGATGTAGTCTAATGGAAATGAACCTTTGGGACGGTTTCTTTGGCAATAAAGCAACTACAGAGCAAGATAATTAAACACAGAACAACTTTGAAGCTGAAATAAGATGAAATGAAGTCAAGAAATGAAAGGCAATCAAGAATCTTTCATTATGTTAACAGAGGGAAATTGTATAAAAATTATTAGGGAGCAGTTAAGAATTCCTTGATGATATTCAGAGTGAAAGAACCATGGAGAAAAGAGCAATCAAGAATTCTTGCCTATGGTAGTCCTGTGGAAAACATAAAAAATTATAGGAATTGAACACATAGTAATGCTAAGTAAATTCTGGGTTATCCTTCTTCCATGTAACTTAGAACATGATATTTAGATGATAAATAAAACACAAATACAGTAACATAAGAGTAAGGAAGACTTATTGATCCATGTATTAACACGAGAATTCTGCAATATATCCTTTTGCCATCGATTCCACAGCTAGTAAGTTCACCAAAAAAGCATTCCAGCAAATTTTATTCCTGAAGAGTTCTCAAAAACATACAGTGCAGGTCCAGAATGACATTCACCAGCCAACAGTAATACATCTCTTTATAAATTATTTACAGAGGTTTAAAAATATCCCGCAAGGAAATATCTGGACATAAACTTATCCATCTACTCTGATAGAAGAAATAACTAATGTGGGAAAAACCTGCGCAGCAATAACTAAGGAAATAAATGTGCTTTACTGGCTGCTGTAGGTGTCCTGTTTGTTGTTGACTTTTTGACTCTGATAGTCGGTTGATGACCGCTTTGCCGATGTGTTGTCTTGTTGTGCTATGCTTTGCCACTTGTGTTTGAGCCTGTTTATCTTGGCGCAAATCTTCTCCTTGGCTGATTTGATTTTTCAGTAGTAGAGCCATATAAAGCAATTCGTTTGTTATGCAGACAATTTACAAGAAGAAAATCAAAACTAATTTAAGATCTCATGCAGGCTTTGCCACCACTGATCTGTTGGTAACTGATGCTTTCTCAATTTACATAATGTCTCATCAGCTTCAGTGTATGTGTAATAATTTGGCCAGACTGGAAAGGGATGTGTTATCTCATGCTCAATGTAAAACAACTCTTCCAGTTTATCATACAAACTTTGTCCAGAGGGAGGCACTGTCTCTTCTGAGCCACTTGATGATGTTGTAATCTGATTTTGCACATAAGTATTTAGCCTGTGTGCATAATGTTCCTGTTTTAATAGCCTCCCAGTGCTAGTGACCAGGCTAGGTAAATCTTTGCCCTGTAATACTAAAATTTTCTGTCTGAAGGCACTTAACTCTATCTGCATTTCTTGAGATTTTCTTTCTATAGTTTGAACAAAATTTCTCATGGTCAACACCTTCTTGACTCTTACAATAGTCTCTATCCTGTTATGAATATTTAGAGCTGCTAGCTGCTCACCAGTACGAGTATTCAAAAAATGAATCAATTGATTGGCTTGCTCAGGCTTATCTGCCAATAATGCTCTAGCCTTTTAATTTTCATATTGAGCTACCCCCATCAATTCTATCTGGTAAAAAATAGTTTGTATTGTTATCCATTGATCAGCAATAGCTTGGCCAATCTTATTCCACAAAATTGTTTTTATTTCTGTTAGGGTTATATGGAGAGTGAGGTCCTTCTCCAAGGCCTTTATTTTGTTCTCTAGGGCCTTTACTTCCCTGGTATTCTATGCAATGGTAATCTTTGATTTGTCATAACTAGCCTCAATTTCAGCTAGTTTTTCCTTGGTTTCCTTCATTCCTGCCATCTGTAATTCCAAAGCCTTGATTTCTTTCATCATACTTTCCATGCTTAAACTGGCCTCTTGCAATGCACTTGTTGTAGCTACACTTGAAGTTGAGGCACCCACTGCTGAAGCTGGATCCAGGGGAGGTGCTGCTGTAGTGACTGTTGTAGGAGGAGCTGTGATTATTGGAGCTGTTTGGGATGGTTGAGGGGCCAACTCTAGCTGTTTCCCTTGTTGAGCCTCTTCCAATGCTTTTTCTATGTCCAACAGCCTTTGGTTCATCCTCATGAGCAGGCTGACCACATCCTCTACTTCTTATTGTTGTGCCACCTCTGTAGTTTGAGGATGTATGGTAGCTGACAGCTTTAATTGTCTTCTCTGGGCTGCTATGTCCTCCTCCTTTTTCCTGATCAAGGCCTGTGCGCCTTTAGGATCCTTGGGATCATGTCCCAGCTCTATAATAATCTCTTCCAAGGATTTTATCCTATTATCCTTGGCCAATGAGGAAGCTTTCTCCAACTCTAGTTGGGCAGAAGTATTATACAAAGAATTCTGCAATCTATGGGCCATTAGAGCCTTATTCGCTAGGGTGGAGTATACCATTTCTCCAGCCTGTTTATGCAACTCAATCTAGTCTATTGGATGGATGTCTTTGGCAAGGACCTCTAGATTGGTTCTAATATAGTCTGCAGCTGACTGTGGCTGCTGTATAGTGGGTCTGAAGTGACTAAGAGTCATCTTCCTTGCTTGCATGTCATAGGCTGCCATCAGCGTTTGTTGATTTATAGGGGCCATTCTCATTAATTGATTGTAAAGCTAAAACCTTATTGGTTCGTTTCTAGCTTTGATCTCAGTGAATGCTCGTTTGATATCTGAGCCCTGTCTGGTCTACTGTTTGGAGGATGAAACCTCCCCACTTGGTTGTCTCTCTTTCTCCTGCTGAAAGGAGTTGGCTGATGTTTTCAAAATAGGAGGGATCTGCTATTTGGAAGTTCCCTCACCTCTGATATTGCCTGTAGTTTCCTCAGTAATTTACTCCTCGGAATAAGGGTTTAGCCTCTGTCTTTTCTCACCTTGCTAGTCTGTGGATGCCCCTATAGGTGTTTCTTCCGTTCTATCCCTCTTTTTAGCTCTTTCCTCATTATGAGGGGTTTGCAATACAGGGATCTCAGCTGCCTTTTGTTGCGTTGAAGGGCCTTGTTCTTGACCCTTTTCCTGATTTGTGAATGGTTTCTCTTCCATTGTACTTCGCTGTTCTGAATGCTCAATTTCTTTGCCTTTCCCTGTAGGTGAAATGGCTTCCTTAGCTTATTTTTGTGGAGGTGTAGCAGCTGATGTGCTTGCTCTAATATGTTGAGGCTGTGTGAAGGTGACCTGTGCAAAATATTCCAGGTCAATTCTTTTCTCATGTTATTTCATATCTTTTCTAATCTTTCTTCTTTAGTAAGCTCTTCATCATCTAATGTGCCCTCTACCCATTCTTGTAGATTAGCATATTGTTCAATGTGGGAGATTGGCTGGTGCACATATCCTGAAAGCCTGTGTTTGATTCTTCTAAGGCTTATGAAATGTTCAGGGTCATATGGTGCCCAAAAGAAGCTTTGTTTCAACATGAGCTCTTCCCTTAGCATATTGTCTGCATCCTTTTATGCTTCTTCCCTTTTATTGTAAACAAAGGGACCCAATTGATGTCTGATTTTAAGTTGTGCTTTCTTGTTTTTCCCATGGAAATGAGTCAAATCTGCATTACTGAACTACCTGAAATATTCTAAGGAAAAAAGTCTCATGGGGACATATCTTGGCAGTTTATAGGCAGGAAACTCACACCCATAAATTTTGATCACTGTGTTGTTTTGGTAGAAGTACCAATCACCAATGTTGTAGCCCTTTGAAAGATGTAAGATTCTTTGCATTTCAGCAGTGAGCCTACTAGGAGGAGTCATCATCAATAGGCAAGTGGCTGGGTAGATGAACATGTCAACAAACTCACAATATGTGTAGGGACAGATGTGGACTTCATGGAAAACTGAGGTCTAGAAGATAACAAATCTTCTCTCTCCTTTTGAGTCCAGTCTCTTGAGAGGAACTTTGAAACTATCAGGGTGATAGTATAGCAGCAGATGGTAAATGTAGGAAGTATACTTGAACACTTTTTCTCTCTCCATAATCATGAATTGTTCATGTATTTTGTTTGCTATGAAGGTGGCATAGTCATACATGACAGCAGGGGGTTGTCGTGGAGTGAACATGGTTAATAGCAGAAACACAGTTTCATCCACAAATTCTCCTGTTTTGCATCCTAGAATGTAGGAAATCATATCTACAAGGAGCCTGACTGTTTCATTGAATGAGACTTGATGATAGGGTGGAGGATGATTGGCCTGGCACTATGGTTCCATAAACAACTAATCTACCCTTGATATTTCTGAACTAGAGAGCTTTGCACCCTTATCAAGCAGAAGTTTCATTGTAAGAGGAACTAGAGGCTGAGGTGGCTTAGAGTTCAGCATTTCATTTATGGATTGAGGAGTGATGTAGAATAGCATAGACCCATCTGGAGTGAGGATTTTTCTCTGAGTGGGGTCATAGTTTGCATGACACAGATGAATGAAGTCAGGCAACACATTAACTGATGGGAGGTAGTAGATAGGCATACTAGATTGCCAGATTCCCAGGATATCAGTGTTATTTCTGTGATTGTTTCTGAAGTGACACAGTTTTAAGGTGAGGCTTGAGGCCCATCATATCCTTGATCTGGAAGTCCCTATCTGCCAAAGGTAACCATTCTAAATCCATGTGTGGAGAATTCAATGGAGCAATGTTGAGAGCCACTGGAGCCTCCATCTTTCAACTATTTGTATTGTGATTATAATCTAGGTGTATGCAACAATAGGTAATAGGAGTCTGGCTCTGAGGCTGTTGTCAGAATTATGTGGACTGAGTTTTATCTCAAACTGACCACACTGTGTATAGTCTATGGTAAAGCAATGAATTAGTAGAATTTAGACAGGTTTTTTGAATGAGTTCGCTGGAGTGGAAGCTCTGTGGGTAAACTGCAGAGGGAACGGGATTGATTTTTTAGCCATAGGAGCAGAATTTGCAGAGGATTTTGACAAAGGGACTGAATGCATGAGCAGTTTTGAGAATATGTCGGTAGAAACAAAATGAAAATGCGTTTTAAAAGTGAATTTGCAGAGGAGGGCAAGTTGTCGGGTTACTTCTTGAACAGGGTCAATAAGTGAGTTTGCAGGTGGAATTTCGGGGCTAGAGTGTAATTTAGTTTAAATTCGAGCTCCTTAGTCAAATTTAATGGCGAAATTCCTAAAAGCAGGTTTATGAGTCAACTGTGGGTAAATACCTATTTTTATGGCATAGATGATAGCTACTAGGGGTGCCTTGAGCTATGGAGCCGAGCTACGGAGCGCATTTGCAGGTTGGTGGACTGTGCAGGTTCCGGAGGTGATTTGGTCGTGAAGTCGCATGCACGTTCTTTACGGGCGCAACAAATAGAAAATAACCAAAATAGTCGTTTTCACGACTTTTCAATGAATTTTGGACATTTTAGTGCTTTTAGTGCTTTTCAGGGATGACGTCATCATGATGTATTTTTTGTTGTGTAGAGGGTACGAAGGATGATGTGGCAACTGACGTGGATGATGACGTGGCACATGACACGGTGGCAGGGGTGATGTCAGCAGATGATGTGGCGCAGATGCAGGGCAGTGGTGGGAGACCTGGATGCAACGTCGTGCAGTGACGTAGGCGGGCAGACAGAGTGGTAAGCGGTTTCCATCAGACCGCCTTTGGTATGGGGGCAGTAACTGTCAGAGGTGTCCCAATGCAATCATATGGTGACAAGTGTCCCTATGTACAGCGATGAAACCATTGACCATCAGATACTAATGTATCGTCGTTGGGGAGCGTCCGATATGGATTAGGACCATCGGATCTGGGGGAGTGTTTGGTCAATTTAGTGTGATCTAAATTGCTATTTATATTGTCAACCCGGGGTTCGTAAACTGATGAAGTGAGGTGTACTATATGTACTTAGATAACCATTTCCTTAGGCTTTTGTCATTTTAAGCTTTTTTAGTTTGTTTTTGGATTTTATTCTTTTCTTAATGTGTGGTGATGAAAGTGAAGTGTGAAGTGTGTGGAGTGTAAATGGTGATGATTTCTAAACTTGAAAAATGCTCAAAAGAAAGCTTTACAGTAACTGAAATGAAATCAATTCTTAAGAGAAAACAAAATGCATCAAAAAGTGAACTAATGGCAATGGCCCTGTATCCTTGCTGTTGAAAATGAAAAGAAAGAAAAAACTTGGAAAACAACTCAAACTTAAAGTAAAGCAGCTAATTCACACTACTTTAACTTTTTAGATGCTTTGCCCTTCGGCTCAATCTACCTGATGGGAAGTTATCATAAACAAGTTAAGTAATATGATATTTAACTGTTCAAGAAAGTAAATTGCATAAGGAAACTAATCACACTACTTGAATTCTTCAAATCCTTTACCCCTCAGCTCAATCTACCTTGGGGAAGTAATCATGAACATAACAAGCAATATGATAACTAAATGTAAATTGCAGAAAAGCAATTAATCACACTACTTAGACTCTTCTAGTTCTTTACCATTCAGCTCAATCTACTTTATGGAAAGAAACTATGAGTAAGTAATATGACAAGTAAATCACACTACAGTTAGTAATCTTCTAATCTCCTGCTGATATGGTCATTTGACCACAGAAAGAAATCATAAATTGTTAAGCAGTATGATATCTAACTAGCAGAAAAAGAAATAAACAAATAACAACTTGGAAAGGACAATGCTGAATGTAAACTGCAGAAAAATAAAGGTTAGCAGGAAGGACAAGATGATATCATATGCCAAAAGTTATTAAAAAAAATGAAAGATTGCCCGGGCTGCCTAAGAGAACCTGCAAAAAGCACTGATCAGTTTACAACTCTAAGAAAACAAGAGTAAAGATATGAACAACAGAAACATAAAACATATTATGTAGAACTAATGATAAAAAAAAAGCATAATGAAACTAAACAAATACTTTATAGGGCTTCAGCATGCAGGGGCCCTCTGCCACTTCAGCCAATCAAATAATCACACGGCTATCTTCAGAAAGGTCTTCTCATGTATTTAAATCAACAACATATATAACAGTGGGGTGATAAGATAACCAGCAGCGTGCGGAAATTACATAAACAGTTCAGAATTTCTATGCATCAAAAGTCTTTTTACAGCGTTCAACAACGCGTTATTTATAATGTAAAAATAATACAGTTAACTAATAAACTACTATGCTATTAACTGCGTGCCATAGACATGTAGATCTATTCAGACGAGATCTAATGTAACTGTCGTTATGCTTCTTAAATCTTCGGAGTGGTTGGCTGTTAGATTCATTGTTCAAGAACGATCCCCAAGTGCGCTGGAGCCTCCGTGAGCTGGGAACTAGGCCACATATCATTAGTGTGCCCAAAACAGTGACGTGCCACCGCTGAACTCTTTGGTTGGCCACGTCTTTGACTTTGGTTGACCGCGACCTCTAATGGATGATTTGGCCGGTTCGAAGGGACACGATACATGTACATGCCATCTGGAGCTTGCCCATGTAGCACGTTCCTTCAGAAGACACCTGGAGCACAGCTTTTAACAAAATAGCTGCGGAATCTTGTGCTGGTTGCGGAAACCTATGCTGGCTGCGGAAACTGACAAGTTTCCGTAGCTACATGAACAAAAAACTAAACCAAACAATAGACATCAGTATAGTCAGAAAACCATATAAACAGTCCTTTTTAGACTATAATACAATGATTTAACCACTGGATGAGTGAAGTGAGTGGAGAATGAGGGTTAAAAGGGTGTGTAGGAAGGTGCAAGGTTGAGGCTAAACATACCCCCACTGTGAAGGTGTTGCATGTCCTCATGCAACCAAAATTGAGTGATTTCCCTTTTAATCTACATGCTCCGAGGCTTTTGCAAGGACATCTAGTCCTCTTTTCTTTTTCCTTGATGCCATCATCATCATCATCCTTGGTTTTCTAACTAGACATTTAAACTTGAGGTTAATTAGAGCCCTGCTTAGCTTTTTGCATCTCTTTTTCAGTCTTCTATTCTTCTTCTGCCACAGTCCTAAATGGAGCATGGTATTATCATGGACCATTTTGTCTACTTTAACTTACTCTTTGAGTGTTTCATTTTCTTGTATTATGTGTCTATTTAGGACTTCTAGTTCAAATACTTCTTGTTTTAGAGACTGAACCTGTGCATCAAGTGGCAGAGAAGTGCTAGGTCCTGCAGCTGATTGCTCTAGGGATTCCAGGTAATTGTATACCTCTTGCTGATTAGGATCCACCTCAGGTGATTTTCTCTGTTTCAACTCAAAATCTTGTGGAGGAGGACTGCCTGCTCCTTCTTTCCGAAAAGGACTTTCCTCTCGTGGAGGACTTGTTTCAAGGCTTGGTTGTTCTGGAGATTTCTCAAGTATTTCTTCACTTAATTCAATAAAGTGGGACGGATCTCCCTTGGTTTTCTTCCATTTTCCTTCTAACTGAGAGCTCCTTCTCAAGGATGAACTCACACTTGTCTTTTCTGCACTCTGTTTCCCTTTGTGCTGTTTCTTGGCCAAGGCAGCAGCTTTGAGATCCACTAGCCTTTCTGACAGAGGCTGGTAGTCCTCTTCCAAGGATTTTTCAGGTGATGGAGAGACTTCTTGAGTGGTTATTTTTCCCTTCTCTTTCTTTGGTTTCTTATTCTTGGGCTGGTCTTCTTCCTCTTTTTGGGCAATCTCTTCAATTTCTTTAAGAGGGGAGTCTTGGGCTGTAACATTTTTATCCCTCCTCCTACTTTTCCTTGGGATTTTTGATGGACTACTTCCAGAGGCTTCAGCTGGCTGATGGAAGTAGTGTCTTGTTAGAAATTGTTCCCAGGTATCCTTATATTTCTTTAACTGCTCCTCAAATAGAATTCTTATGAGCCCATGATGATAGAGATGTGGCTCAATGTTACCTACATGCTTTTGAACCGTAACACTCATCTTATTTAAACTTGCTAGCAGAAAATGTGGTAAATTAAGAACATGTCCATCTATAAAATTCATCATTAACCTCACATGGTTGATGAGCCCCAATTTTGGTACAATTTGGGCTCATTTTGGCCTATTTTACTTGCTCAAACCATTCATATTTATTTGCTTATGCATGCATTTCTTAGTTTATTCATGTTTTTTGTAGGAAGAAGGTTAGACACTTTATCTACGTGAC